>JANHFO010005914.1:150152-162541 GCA_032468095.1 Pareas carinatus | reverse complement strand
ATATCCATAATTAAACACTTAAAAACAAGGGGCTCCTAATGCACAACTTGAAAAATAAATATCCAACCACACATCCTGAGATCAATTCATAGCCTGATCCAATGCTTATGGGAAAGATCAGGTCTTCAAGGACCTAGAAGAAGCTCACAGGGTCAGTGCCATTAAAATTTCAGGAATGCTGTTCTACAGAATGGGTACCCTGAGAGAAGAGACATTTTAAAACTTGGAGAGAGGGAGGCAATCTGTAAATATAAAACATAAATAAATAACAAATAAAACATTTAGTGATAAATTGAACATAAGAAAAGGAAAGGGAGGAGAGAACTGAGTTATTGAACTTACATCGTAGGGTATCCTAGTGAAAGTCATACCTTCATGGTTGGTTCCCTACTCACATAAACTCCGTTGAAACAACTCCCTTGTTGAAAGTCATGTGTTCTAGACATGTGTACTCACCAGATTGAATGACTATGACAAAAGTCTAATGCAGAAATAATCTGTCGGAAGAACTTTCTGGCTTCTTTTGGTGTTAATCTTCCTTTCTTTACCAAATAATCGAAGAGCTCTCCTCCTGACACGTGTTCTAGCACCAAATATCTGAAACAAGGGGGAAAATATATCTCTTTAAAAATGTGATCAAGCATATGTTTGAAAACACAGAAAGTAATCTACATAATAACTAATAACTACTTTTGTTTAAACTGCAGTGCAAGAATGTTTGAAAAACTGTGCACTCGAACATTTTTATCTTGCCAAGGAGCAACTAAGCTTTTGGAGATCTTATAGTTTCTCAAGTAGAGATTTATCAAATAAAACTAAATTGCTTCTCTGTTTTCAACATCTTTTACTGATTGATTTCCAATACTATGAGACAAAGTCAGTGTAAAAATATAATGGATAATCATCTAAATGCAGTATGTTTTCTAAAACAACATAACCCGCATGAATAAATAAATAACTTCATGATATTTGCTGACAAGAAGGCGCCTCTCTGATTTCATGTATACAAAGGCAGCCTTGCAGTTGACTAACTAACAGACATTAAATTCTCCTGGCTCACAGCAGGTAAGATCAGAAGATACACAGCCAGCAGAGCAGACATTCTCTTTGTCCTTTGTCCAACATCTCCCATCTGAAGCATCCATTGTAATTCTGCCTAGCAAGTGATTCAACCTTTGTAAAGCCAATTCCTAAGCTATTTTAAGTGGGAAATCCTGTCCAGAGTGGCATGTCATAAAATATGATTGCAAGGTCTTAGATATAATCCCTTTTCTTTATGTTCTCGGCAGTATAAAGCAGAACTGGATATTTATTTATTAGATTTTTATCCCACCTTTATTATTTTTATACACAAATCAAGGGGATGAGTATATATAGTACTCTTTCTTCCTCCTATTTTCCCTATAACGAAAAGCCCGTGAGATGGTCTGATGTATATTATGTTTAGGCCGTACATTTTCTCATTTTTTCTGCCATGGAAATATATCGAAAGACATGTTTCTCCAGTTTGTGGATGCAATAAATCTGCCAAATCAAAAATGCTCATGGCTAAATAATAATAAATAATAATAATACATTGGACAACATTGTATGTAGATTTAAGGCACAAGGCAAAGTTAAATATAATGTCAAGTCTAGAAAGAAGCAAAAATAAGTAGTCAAAGATCCTGATTACAAACTCAGCATTTTTGTTAATCTATGTAATAGGACAGGGGTTCCCCCCCCTCAAAAATCAGCTTCTATTCCTCAATCTGAATCATAATATAAGTCATAAATCAATATAATCTCAACAAAAATCAACGACATATCTTAATACAAACATGTTGGGTAAAAAGTAAAACCCAAAGACTATCTGGGAGACAATGATAACTCAATGGACTGCTTGTTATTGCTTATAGTGTATCAAAATCAGCAACAGAAACAAATGGAAAAATACGTTTTGAAAACAGGTGCCCGTGCCTCCTCAATTGATAGAAGAAGAAGAAGAAATAAACCATAGATTCTAGTTTACTTAACATGAGAAGAGTGGCAGACCTGTTAGTTAAACAATGCTCAAGATAGAGGAGCGGTTGCACAAAGGAAGATATGTAAATAAGGCAACATCTCAAGTACTCTGATCCTAGATTACTAATGCACCAGAGACACTAGCAGAAACGCTGTCTTTGCATGGAGACAATTATGTTTAAAATTGCCACTACCAGATGGCTTTGATTAAATAGTGTTACTTTAATGCCCAACTCCTGCTCAGTGCTCTTGTTGTAGGAACACAAATGTCAAACTCATTGGAATGGGAATACAACATACTTACCAAACACTCCAAGCTAGAACTATTAATTACAGGTTTACTACTTTGAACCTTGCAGTCTTTGTTGAAGACATATTGGTACACATATTTGATTAACCAAGTTGCGGAGCAGTTCCCAGTGTGGGAGGTTCCTCCTGGGTTGCTGAAATAATTTCTAGCATAGCTAATTTTGATTTACTATCCCTTTAAAAAACTATTCAAAAGGCATGCAAATCTCATAGATATTTCTTTTTGACCTATTTCTTCTTCCACTATGGAAATTATTCTACCCTCTCAAAAAAACCAAATCAAATCAAAACAAAACACCAAGACTGCATTGTGTGAGTTGAATCTTAAATTACAGTCCTTAGAAAAGATGTAGCATTCCTGTGCTGTTAACAATATTCTACTGAAGGAACAAAAACACAAGGTCAATGTCCTCCCCTCAAACCAATAACCCACGTTTTTTTTGATGGAAGATCAAAATGTCTGTCTGAACATTAATTGAAGCTCTCTTCTAGTATGAGACACAACTTTCAATCAATTCGGGACCAGGGGTTCTTTGTAGCTGTCTCTTGCAGAAGAGCTTCTAGCTGGGGGCCTTGTGCATATAGATTTTAACATGATATAGTTCTTTTAGATTGGTTTGCTTCATATGCATGGATAATAGGGAGAAAAATGGGAAGCATGCTTTATCAGCCTCTTTGAGATACCGGTATTGGTATGGACTATCTGAATACATTAATATTGGGACTTATTCCCTAAAAATGTAAAGGAAAGGAACCAAAGATTAGAAACAGTATTGCAGCAAAGCATCAATGTTTTCATTCCAGAATGTACATTCTATGAACATTCTATCATGTCCTCACAGTGTAACAATAAAAACAACAGTCTGAGCTACAGAACAGAAATGCACTATCCATAATTTGTTTTATGGTAAAGCGATCATCGGAAGCAACAAAAAAAGGTAATACTTCCAAAATAAAATCAAAGGGCTACAGTTAACCAATACAATCCAGATATAAGACTCCCAAAGTTCTGATAATCTGACTCCCAAGATGAGGCTAGAGGGTTGGAAGTGGAGATTGTCCTTAGATATTTGATTTCCCTTCTCTCAGTGCAGTCTACCTGCTGCTTTCCTCTGTCCATCAGTATATAAATTAAATTATTAAATTATTAAAATTAAATCCTGATCTGTGTGCCTTATTTTCTGTCCCCTTCAGAGTTCTATTTTATAATAGTTTTCCTTAAAAGATTAAGATACATAAGACATACATTCAAAAAGAAAAAGAAAGTAAATATGAAAAAGAAAAAAAATAAGAGGCAGAGATAGGAACAAAAGAACAGAAAAGAGCAGAAAACATATGCATTCATTCATACCCATATATATATATATGTATGTATGTATGTATGTATGTATGTATGTATGTATGTCAGCACAAAAACATCTAACACAATATATAAAAGTCAACATAAAAGTAATGGCTTTCTACCGGATGGCTCATGAGATTGAGTTGAAGGACAGAATAGGAGAGACATTGCCTCCTCCCATTAAAGGGGCCGTACTAGGGATTGCAACATATTCATGCAACGTTTCAGCGAGGTATCTGGCTATTGAAAGGAGACTTGCAGTACAGTGGAAGGCTTCTACCCTTTTCATATTTTAAGTGTAATTATTAGTGCATATATTAAACAATTGTGTTGAATCAAAAATTGTATCAAAATACTGATGTGCTGACTTTGTCAATGTGACCGCCTTTGCCCCTACATAATAATACCATAGCTGTTTTTTCTTTTAACTTAGAAGAGCATAAGAATCTTGTACTTTCTATTAAATGCTGTGCCCTCCCAGTGGGCAATGTTCTTTTTTCCCCCTTCATTTTCCAGCTATGTCTTTTATTTGTTCAACACAGTCAAAGCTACTGAATTGCCTGAATTGAATAGAGAGAATTGGTCATCCTACTAATTTAGAGATATTAAAAAGATGTTTAAATATGAAAAACGCTGCAAACTGTTTCTTGATGTTTTGTCACATGGCTGTAGATAGGTTATTTTGGGGAAGTGGTTAAGGCCACTGGTGTGTGTGTGATGGGATACATTTTGCAACTATCAATTATCAACAATTAATTGTAAAAAAAATTCTAAATAAAATTGAGGATATGAACACCAATTTTATAATATGAGTATAACTCCCTTTCTAAATCTTATCCATTGTGTAGCTTGTTCTGTGAGGATTTTTTAAAACTGATTTCTGTGGATTTACTATATTATTTATTCTATTATAGGCATTTTATAAATCTCTATGGACTTACATTGTGTCTCATTCTATGAGTCTTCTTTTAGGTGTGGATTTGCAGTCTCAGCAGACAGTCAAATGCGCCCTACAAAGGAGTGTGGTTTGCAATATATTATAACATTTTTTGAATTCCCACACAAATGCAACAGGTTTTTATAGATTTATTGGGTAACTATTGACAGTCCACTAGGTTTATTTGAGCTTCTTGATACTATTTTTCCTGCGTTTTATCTTTATAATTTTTAGGAAGGCTTAAATTTTCCACTATTGCATTAATGATCTGTGTTTACTTCTGAGCTCATTTCCACAGCCATAATGTATAGAATAAATGATGAAGTGAAAAAAAAAATAATCTGAAATAATTAAATATGGTTCAGGGAGGTTTTCTCAATTGATTCATCCTTTACCTCTCATAGTTTGGATTTCTGATATGACTGCATTCTGTTAACAGAACCAATTCTATTAACACTCAGAAATGTTATTATTCTATGCGATATGATAATTGGTCCTTGAACATTTGGAGGTAGCTATTAGTTTCTTAATAGACAATTATGTTAATAAGCACACATAAGTCAGTTTTATTGAATTTGTTAATGATATTAATAATCATACAGAAGTCAGTTTCATTTTGGTATACAAGTCTCTTGAGGGAAACAAAACAAATATTAATAAACATTCAGAATAGAAATCTCTACAACTGCAGATAGATGTTTCACTAATGAAAAATCAGTGGAACAGCATTTACTTAGTGGTAAGATATTTAATACTTTTAAAAGCATAAAAGATATAATCTATACAGACAAGACTTCTATAAATTGAAAGTTTAACAGAAAAGGTATTTCTTTCATTTCTGAAGCAAATTGGTGTTTATTTCAATATGTCTTATGTTTTATATCTCAAGCATGGCTTTATAACTTGTCTGCTGGTAGAGAATTTAAGTGAATAATTACATAAGTTAGTTTTCTGATATAATTGAATAAGATGTTAGGCTATTTTTGGGGAGAGAACAAAGGATTTTTTAAAAAATATTTCCCTTCCCCCTCAGAAATTGAATCTTAAGCAGTATTTTTAAATATATTATTAAACAGAATATCATTTGGAGAGATTTCTGTGTAAACTTTAAATAATTAATTAACTTCATATTTAATATTGGTACTTTTTCATGTGATAAAGAATAAATTAGTGTTATAATTTGCAAAAAATCGAATGAAACCATGCACGAACTGATTGATCTCTAATAGGTTAATTAACATTGGCAAGAACATTTCAGAATTTCTTTAGATATGAATAAAAGAAACAGCCAGATTTGTAATTTTGTTTTTTAATTTTGTTTTGTAGCATTTAAGTATTATTGTTGCAAATCTGCTTACAAGGCATACCACGTTTTTGAAAAAAATGCTGAAAAGTTAAGAGTTCATGCCTATAATAACTTTTGTCTCATTTTCTGTCCAAATTCTATTAGAGACAGTATTAGTTTGTATTAGAACAGAAACTTTTTTTCAAACTGAGCTTTCATTTCTTTTTGATTGTTGGACAAGGCGATTTATTAATTAATTATGTTAATGTTTTAATGTCTTTTTATTAAATTTCTTTAACAATGGTATAATTGTGTATAATACCATCAAGTGAATATCAAAATAGCAGTTATGTTGTAAGTAAAGCTCTATTATTTTTCATTTAATAATATGCCATAAAACATGTTTAAGAATCTTTTATTTACATATTAGTTTCAAGGTTTTTTATCGTATATTTTTTAGCTTAAAATCTGTTAGGGAAATTGATAAAAAGTATCTATCACTTGCATAAATAAAAACAGACACAGACACACATATAAAAAGAAATTATACAAGGAAGAAAATAGTGTTCCCATCATTGCTAAGTAAAATATATAGCAAATTATTTTTATTTAATTTTATTTCCAAGATTTGCATTGCCTTTCTTCTAGAACCAAAAAGCACCATACATTCTCCAATTTTCCAGCACAACCATAATATCCTGTAGGAGTGCTGCTACATACATTATGATATGTCCTATTATTCCCAGTAAACTTCCACTAATGAAAATAGACATCAATACATGTTTTTCTACTTCTAGGAAATACGCTTTTATCAGTACATGAAAAAGTAGAACTGGACAGAGGGAAAAATTTCAGATTGGTGATTGGTTCTTTAGTACAAATGAATTGAAATTAACAAGAAGGTACTCTAATATCCTCATCCTACATCCCTGTTTTCCATGCTCTGATACTCTGTTCATTCAATCCATGCCTTATGTTTCTTGATGTTTTCTAGTCATACTACATAGCAAAATGCTGCTTCCCAAAGTTTATCTAATTACATCTCCTTCCTCTGTTTTCTTGCCAGCTTTATCATAAATGAAACATGGAAAACCAAACAACAGTGCCTTACTTTCTGCTGATGAAATTCTCAAAAAATCGGCACATGCAGCTTTTATTTTTCTTCTTCTTCTTTGTTTTATATCTGGCAACTGTAACAACAAATCTTCTCATCATTTCTGCAGTTGCTTTCTACCATCAACTGCACCGCCCAATGTACCTCTTTCTAATGAATTTGGCTCTGCAGGACATGGGCATTGTTTCAGTCATTGTTCCCAAATCCATGATAAATTCTCTCATGGACACCAGACACATCTCTTATTTTGGTTGCATTACTCAATATCTTCTCTTTCTCTCATTTGAAGCTTCTGATTTATCCCTACTGACAGTCATGGCATACGATCGATATGTTGCCATTTGCCATCCACTGCACTATGAGATGGTGATGAATTTGAAATATTGTACTGAAATAATAATTCTAGTGTGGGTTACAGGTCTTCTCTATGGAATGTTGCATACAACTGGCACCTTTTCCATCCCTTTCTGTTCTAATGTGGTCAACCAATTTTTCTGTGAAATTCCACAATTGCTAAAACTCTCTTGCTCTGGCATAAATCTACTTGAAGCTGGAATTCTTGTGGTCAGTATCATCATTGGACTAGGTTGTTTTACTTTTATAGTTGCATCTTATGCAGTGATCTTTAAGGCAGTTTTCAGAATCCCTTCTGAACAAGGAAGGCAAAAAGCCTTATCCACCTGCATTCCCCACCTTATAGTAGTGTCTATATTATTACTAAGTGGATGTTTTGCCTATCTGAGACCTCCTTCTAACACTCCATCTCACTTAGATTTTGGGTTGACTATTCTGTATTCCCTTCTTCCACCCCTGTTCAATCCAATTATCTATAGCATGAAAAATAAAAATATCAAAGCTGTTCTTTCACAAATGTGGAGATTTTGACTAATTCTTTTAATGTTATTTATATTCCATTCACTACAGTTTTTCATTTTCCTAGCTTTTCTTTTACTTCTGTGAATAAAGGAATATGTAGGAAGGCATAATTGGGATGGAGTCAAATCCAACCTCTCAAACCAGAAGATGCTAACATACCATATGCTACCTAGCAAAAGATGCTGCATCCGTAATTACCATCAATGCACTTTACAGTTGATAAATATGGATGTTTGGCTGCTCTGGAATTCCACAGACTGACATTTCCTTGTGTTTAGTGAAGTGAAGATCAGGGTACAATGTGTTTGAGGGAAATATCTAAAATGCAGAGGAAATTTAAATGATGTGGCCTATTTTTTCCACCTGTGCTTTCCTGTATGAAATAATTAGCCTCTAATACTGACCCATAATATGGGCAGCTAAAGTTTCAGTGCCAGTCTCCCAGTTTCTAGCCTGATGCCTTAACTTCTATATCAAACTGGTTTTTAGATTATTTAGCCCAGAATATTTATTTTCTTTAAAAGTGCTTTGGCAGGACCAGACATCTGGCAGGGTGCACAAGCTGTCCAAACTGATACTATCTCACATAACCTTTCAATAACCATAAGGAATGAAAAAAGCAAGAAATTAAATTAAGAAAATGAAGAGTTATACTAGAGAGTCAAATAAGCTTTCAGAAATCTGACAGATTAATACAAAGTGGAAGAGATAAGATATGTTCCCTAGAATTCCTGAAAAATGGGAGATCCAATACCTGGAAAAGAGAAGATAAATAGATGTACACCAAGAAGGATATCTTATTAAAATGTGCTTGAGAAATAATGAGCTTCATACAAGCTGCTGACAACCTATACCAAAAGTCATATCGATACTTGTGATATCTCTGCTACTACCCTCACAATGTTTACATAATGGAAGATTCACCAAATATTTGGGGGCTTGGTATAATTGTATTTGGGTACCCTATACGTATTGAATCACTTAGGTGACACTAGCAGTTTACTTTGATATGGGTGAGAGACTTTCAACTAAAGGCATCTGAAATTTTCTTCTACATTTATAGTTCTTTATTGAATTTTGCTGTCTTGTATTCTTGGCTCAACTATGGATATTAATTGTCTATGTTATACTTCATTGCTAAAGTTATTATTTTGATCTGCTTTGCTGAATAAACTCAACTTTTAGGGTTTTTTTTCTCCCTATGTGTGGTTGTTTTTTTTCTAATCCATGAATCTGCTATTCATATTTTGTGCATGGGAAGCAGTGATGAGGGCTTGAGTGACTGTGCACATAGCGTCCTGATCCAGAAAGGGGCACAACTGGTGGACCAGGCGGACCTGATAAAAGGTCCCCCTGTTGACGGCTGCCACATGGTCAACCAAGGACAGCTGTGCATCCAGGAGGATGCCCAGATTGCAAACCTTTTCTGTGGGGGCCAGTATTTCACCCCCAATAATCAGCGATGGAATAAGCTGGCTATGTCATCCACAGCCACTCAGTCTTGGAGTTGACTTCTGCAGAGAGACCGGCTGACAGAAAACTTCGGGATTACAAATGCCGCTCTTTTGATCGGCTGTAAAACGCTTTGGGAGCGCTTGCACAGAGAATTCGCAACTCTGCAAGGAGCTCAGCTGCGCGTCCCTCTCTGCTCTCCTGCATGAAGTCATTCTGCATGAGGTAAGGAGTGCCTGGGAATAGCAGGGAGGGGGGAGCCAGGAGTTTTTCGTGGGTGGGGCTGAGCTATCTACCGTGTTTCCCAGAAAATAAGGCATCCCCCAAAAATAATATTTTCGGGGAGGTCTTATTTTTGGGGGATGCCTTATATTCCTCCGAGAGGCAAAAATGTAGGTAGGTCTTATTTTCGTAGGATGTCTTATTTTCGGGGAAACACAGTAGAAACAGCATGGTTTGTATGCAACAGCATCTGATCATGGTCATATTTTAGGTTGACTAAGAGAATAACCCTATTATCTAATTTCAAACAAGAGTCCATGCTTGCATAAATTAAGAATAGAGACTAAGAAATGAGATATCAAAATTACATGTATACATACATACATGCATGCATATAATTTTGCCATCTCATTTCTTAGTCTCTATTCATGCATACATATACATACAGTACATATACATATTGTATAGAAATCAAAAAATGATCTTTACATTTCTCATTTAATCAATTCTGGCTGAAATATTTTATTCCTGTTAAAGAAGCAAAGGATAGCAGAATATAGACAATAGAGAATTGGTTAAGCTTGCTACCCCATTTGTCATCTTTAGCAAAACTAGAGATGGATAAATCTGTAAAGTTTACATAATTGTAAAATTGTTTGCATTTCTCCAAATTTACATACACTAATATTTGGATTAGAATACAATGCAAACTATATTATAATGTTTTTAAAAATGAAGAGTTCAACAGTAAGTTTGCATGAAAATTTGAGAAAAGAAATGAATGAAAACTAAAATAATTAGTTATTATAATCACTGTAACAATAACAATGTAATCTTCTGCAGTTCTTTTGCAAAAAATTATTTACAGTGTAAAAGGTGAGTCACATAGGAAGAATGCTCTAATTAATTAAAAACTCTGAACGAACATTGTCAAAACATGTTTGCTGTAGTTTTAGTAAGAATTATCTAGCTCTAATCAACAGTAGAGAAACAAGCAGTTAAGAAGTACACTGCAGACTCACAGTTGATAGAACAGCCATGAAGATCTGAGAAAAAATATTCATACTGATGTGTCTATGTATCTACAAAGATTAGAATCAGGCAAACCATGGCAGGAAGCAGAACAAGAATAATGAAATCACTTTTAAAAAAATAAAAATCTATGATAGTTGCCATAGCGATGGTATTGAAAGTAGCTTTACAATTGACAGACAAGGAGAATAACTTGGAAAAGGATGTTTCACTGGATCTACAAAAGAAATTGGTTGGTGTTTTAAAATTTAAACAGGAAATGTGAATGATAGACCAAGAGACTGAGCTTGAAGGTTTCTGTGTAATGCAACAAAGAAAAAATGAATGGCTCCAAAGCCAAAGGATCGCCCTGGAGGCTGAATTGGAGCGTTCCCGGCATCCAGCGGGGCGATCTCCCATGCTTTTTGGGAGTATTCGCTCCATAGGACGCAGACACATCTTATGGTGCGAAAAATACGGTAGATTTATTGTTCTATTGTTCTAGACCAGAATAAAGAAATTTCATTTCATTTCAATAAATACATGCCTTTGACTGTGCAAGGGCTATTTTTTAAAAATAATCAGAACCATTACGTATCATAGCAGAGTTAAAATCCACAGAAAGTTAAACAAAATAGAAAGAGTGAAGGAGACTTAAATAGCTGTGACTGATGCCCAAAAAAATATGGAAAACTATCTATTTTCCCAAACTGCTCTATATTTTAGGCAGTTCTAAAAAGCATATTCAATTTTTGCCAACAATAATACGAACTTTTAATCAAGAATCTCTTTCCAATTATTTTTTTTATAACTACTTAAGACAAAATGCAGCAATTTTTATAGGTTTAATTACTTAATAGTCATATTGATATATAATCATTCACTGTCATATTATATTTCCATAACACTTTTCATCCGTAATATTTTCTATAATATAATTGCTTGTCCAGAGAGTATTGAATCCTTCTATCTGAAAAAAGTAATATACATTTTTATCAATAATGTGATGCCAAAGTAAATTTTGATTGATAAATAATCTTTTAGTGAAACTGAAAAAGAAAGTGTCATGTAAAAAGGAAGGCAAGAACTGGCTGAGAAATCAATGGAACAAAGACTTGTTTTTGGAATACAAGCTACTTACTGAAGGCTTTCATAGTTTATCTATGCAGTGAATCAATGTTCAGATATCTCCTTCAGAATATAATGATATTTATATATTCTATTAGATATCAGTTAACCTTTGGCTATGCCACACTAAACGATGTTAATTTGAACCATGATTTGTTGAAATGCAATAAACTGTCATTTATAAACCACACAGCTAGATACAGTATCACACAGTTTGTTGTCATAGGGCATTCATTTTTTGGCTCAGTGTGGTATGTAGACATATTTCAAAGTAGTTATGTGTAAGATTTCATGTTTAGATTCATTACCAACATTCTTCAACAAGAATATTCAAGTTGTAACTGAATTCTTATAATAAAGGTTTATATCTTGCTATCCAGCAAGACAGGAAAATTCCTTATCCAAACAAAAATTGTGTTCACATTTCTTTAGGCATCTCTGTTTTGCTGATGCAAAAAACCTCTCATACATGAGAATGCTCTTCCAATGCATTGGCGAATACAGTAGGTTTGGCTAAAGCAGTGAGGAGGTAAAAAATGATGGCAGTGGACACCTATATATGTAGGTCTAGGTGTGTTCGAGTCTTTTCCCGTGTAGGATAGATAATATCTTGGCGACGTTTCGGCGAGGTCTCACTCGCCATCTTCAGGCTGGTGCTTTTGGCTTCTTGCTAGTGTGAGCAAAGTGTGATTGGAGTTGCCTTTTATCT
>JANHFO010005914.1:80882-91773 GCA_032468095.1 Pareas carinatus | reverse complement strand
AATTTAATATGGACCTCTCTTGGTACACCATGTGTACTCGCATATAATGAATTGACTCTATAGACTTGATCAATGTCTTTTAAAGTCTCCAGACAACTTTCAAAAGAACAACCAACTAAATCAGAGCACCTAGATGCAGAGGAGTTACTTAGAGATACAAAGCACCAGTCTATATTGCCGTTTCTTTTCTGAAGTATTCCATTGAATTAGTATCCTCCCAAGACATAGGATAAAGGTTCAAACGGATTATTCATCTGAATTACTGCAATGGGCTTCACATGGCTACCCTTGAAATGCATTTGGAAGTTTTAACTGGTACAAAGTGGAGCAGGCATGAGCAGTCTTTGAGGTTCACTGAATGACCCATATTACACCACTTCTTCACGAGCTGCGCTGGTTGCCTGTTTGCTTCTGGTTCAAGGTGCTGGTTATGATCTTTAAAGCCCTCCATAACATAGGTCCAGATTACTTGATGAACCATCTCAGTTCGTTAAGACAAGTCAGCCCTAGTCGGGCCAGCAGAGTAAGCCTGCTGAGGATCTCATTGGTCAAGGAACTCTGACTGATGGAATCCAGGAGAAGAACCTTCTCTGAGACAGTGTCAGCCCTTTGGAACATCTTGCTCCCTGGGATGAGGTTTGTCTACCCCCCCTTGCATCTTCCTATCCTTCCACAAGGATCTGAAGACCTAGCTCTGCATTGGCCTGGGGACCCCAAAGGAGAGGTCCTCACTGAAGATGGCTACTGGACTAAGTAGCTGACTCTACCTTTCCCCTGCTCTTCCTGCTCCTTCTTCACCCATCTTCTTTAACTTCATATTATTGTACTTCCATTGTTTATTTTTATTCTTTTATTCCTTTGCTATTGTTATGTTTTCATTTTTATCATTTCTTTTATCATTTTAGTGTTGTAAGCCACCTGGGGTAGCCCCACAGCGAGATGGGTGGCAAATAAGTTTATCAAATGAATAAATAACTTTGTTTCCTCACAAATGGAAATTGATATTCTATTCTGAGGACAACTCTTTAAAATATATCTATTCTCTCTTTTTTTAAAATCATAATAAATTCTTTGATTGTTGAGATTATTATTTTTAATAGAAAAGAATAACAGAATAACAGAGTTAGAAGGGACCTTGAAGGTCTTCTAGTCCAACCCCCTCCTCAGGCGGGAAACGCTATACTATTTTTTTTAAAAATGGCTACCAATATTTTCTTAAAAACGTCCAGTGTTGGAGCATTTGCAACTTCTGGAGGCAAATTGTTCCACTGATTAATTGTTCCAACTTTCAGGAAATAACCTATCTTTTGATAGGTAGGTGTCTGAGGCAATCAGAATTATAGTCAGAATTTAGAGATAATAGGGAGGAGAATAAATGCCAGGGATTTTTTCCTCCATAGTCCAGTGTGGGTTCAGCTGTTCAGATAACAATTGCACTAACTCAGTGAGCAAAAAAAGAGCAAAGGGTCATCTGCAGGGGGCACTCCCAAATGCTTTGAAATGCTGGCAGTGTGTTAGGTTTTTTTCTAAAAGCAAAAATGTTGTTGCTTGAAAGGCCATAAAGTCAACACTCTGTAACCTTGTTCATAACTGCACCTTCCCTACAAAGATGTCACTACAGGTAGGCAGTTTTACTAGAACTGAATTAGCAAAGGCAGCAAATGTCAATTGTAGGAGATTCTGGAACTCAAATTCTGGTAGCTGTGCACATGATTCAGAACTTGACTCTTAGGACCATATCTTGAGAATAGAATAGAATAGAATAGAATAGAATAGAATAGAACAGAATAGAATAGAATTCTTTATTGGCCAACTGTGATTGAACACAAGGAATTTGTCTCTGGTGGATATGCTCTCAATGTACATATAAGCTACAAGTGATAAATTATGATCATAATAAAATACATTCATCATATCATAATGTCATAAAACACATTCACCATGTCATAAGATACATTCACCATGTCATAAGATACATTCTTGTGACAGGCATAAAACAGTCATAGAATATGACTGTTCTATAAATCTGTTCATAAATTTGAGAGCAGGAACAAATCAAGTGGGAGAATGAAAAAATCCACCAGCACCACTACTTCTCCTAAATGATATCTGCCTGCTCACTCATTCTGCCAAGATGGACACTCTTCAGGTTCCTTCTTTGACACAATGACATCTGATGGGATCCAGCAGACACTTGTCCTCTGGAAGGATCATTCCACACCATCCCATTCTCCACAAAGAAAGGCATCAAAACCTGCCTATTTCCATGACTGTCCAGGCCAGGATGATGAAGGAAGGTAATAATTGTGAGTTCCAGATGATCTATTAAAGATTTGTCTTGACTTTAATGGACTTTATTTCATTTTGTTTATTTCTTCTTCCTCTTCTTCCTTTCCTTCATCGGTAAACCACCCAGAATTGCAGTTGTTCAAGTTGAAGAAGGGGACAGAGAAAGCGGATATACATTTCTGACAAAAATAAACAACCCCATACCTCAAACTGGATAATTTATTCTAACATTCATGTCAACTCAGCCCTTTTATCTTCCTCTCTCTGAAGACCTTTCATTTCTCTGTTGTGGGATGTATATTCTTTAGAGTGCAGCTTGGTATTTCAGCTGTTTAGTGTCTTGTTAGAGTGGCATCAGTTTGAAAAAGAACATGATAATCCCTTAACAGAATTGCATAACTTTCATTGTATTCATTTCTGTAAGAGCAGCTATTCTGTATAGCAGAGTTTCCCAACCTTGACAACTTTAAGGCGGGTGGACTTCCCATATTTCCCCAGTCAACCATGGTGGCTGAGGAATTCTGGGATTTTAAGTCCACCCGCCTTAAAGTTGTCAAGGTTGGGAAACTCTGCTGCATAGTCATAAAACAGACTGATATCACTTTGGGATACATACTCTGTTTCCCCCAAAATAAGACACTGTCTTATATTAATTTTTGCACCCAAAGATGAGCTATGTCTTATTTTCAGGGGATGTCTTATTTTTCCATCTAGGCTGCCCAGAACCGGATGTTCGAGGCCTTATTATCGGGGAGGTCTTATTTTCAGGGGATGCCTTATATTTCAGTGAGAGGCAAAACTGTAAGTAGGTCTTATTTTCAGAGGATGTCTTACTTTCGGGGAAGCAGGGTAGTATGCCAACTCTGGGATACCACACAGCGCCCCAATTCTATCAATATCTATTCTAGATTTAAAATTTATTTCATAGCTGCCTAAGACAGCAGCAGGTTAAGAGTTTCTCTTTAGAAACAATTTGAGGATTAAATTTACTCAGAGCTGAAACTGTTATCATTTTGCAAGTCTGGACTTCATTTTTATTTCATTATTATGTTCACAATATTATCAGATCAATTCACTTAAATGTTTACTTTGAGGAAATCTTATTCATCATTTAGTAAGAATAAAATTTCTAAATTGCTCCTGCTTTCTCAATTAGTATGCCTTGCTATAGAACAAGCTGATCACCTGTCAGTTCTTCTGACTTCATTAACTCTATAAATTGAATTTCCAGTCATCAATACTAAGAGCAGCATCATTCTGTTTTGAACACCTCCAATATTATAATATTTAGATCAATGTTTTTTCAATCTCAGTAGTTTTAAGGTGTGTGTACTTTAACTTGCAGAATTCCCCAGCCAACATTGCCTACGTCTCTTAACATTGCCAAACTTGAAAAACTGATTAACTCTTTCTTCTTTAGTACTTATATCAACCACACAGCTACTTTTTCCGGTTAAAACTTTCCCCCAAAAAACTCCCTGGCTCAATGATCTAGATGGCACTTCTTCCTGTCAGCTCCCACAAACCCAAAAGCAAGGTTGCAGAAACATCTGTCGTCTGAGAGACAGAATATCTATGCCTCCCCTATGCCAACATTAGCCTAGTCGACAAGTTTCCTTTGATCTCAAAAACTGAGCTTCACTAGAAGCAGAGCTTATAATTTTAGGTCAGGGAAGAAAAGGCGGTGTGGGGGCGGATGGAGGAGGACAGAACGACAAAAGTGAAGCTAACATCATCTTTTCATTTTTAATTAAATACTGATGAAAGCTCCATGGTCTTTTCTATCCAAAGAAATAAACCCCAAGATACCAGAAAAGGAAAGTTTGGCTCAAGAACAAAAATAGCAGGTAGATATATTCTGGAGATGCACCCGTTAATGGCACTCTGACAAATTCTATAGATGGTAAATACGCCTACACATAGATACTTAAAAAGATATAGGGCATTATTGGGAGGGAGTACACGCTGGAAGTTAGTAAACAGATCCTACATATTCATTTATGGAAATGATTCCCGCAAAATAGGCATACTTAAAGTTCTTTATTTTATCCTGTTTGCTCTGTAAATGCAAAGAAGAGGTATAATCTTTCAATAAGAAGGCTAGAGAGCTGTCTCACATTCTGGGGGTAAATTCTGAAAGATAGACTGCTAATACATCACAATTTCTTTATTTTTATCCCCAATACAGTAGTCGTATCAATTAATTCCTATACTCACGTCCTCCTTCTCACACTTTTGGATCACCTACATCAAAACTCAAGGGGAATTATTTTTAAAAATGTATATATGTAAGTGTGACTTTGGCTACCTGGTGATCCAAAATCTCTGGAACAGCTTCCTGACAATTCTACATGCATTGTTTGACAGTATGTGTACTTGTATAAATATATGTATAAAAGATGGAGAAAGGAGTCTTCTATAGCTTGTAAGTGTTGGCAAAACTCCCAAGATTTGTATGGAAGATGTAACACATCTTTGGGTCAACGGTTCTCAACCTTTTCTTCACAATGGACCCCCTTTAAAAACCTTACATGGCCACGAACCACCAAGACTTAACTCGATATAAATCATCACATTTCTTCAAGCCTTCCCAGATCCCCTGTGATGATATCACATTTCCCCCCACAGGTTGAGGACATCTGTTCTAGGTCAACCCACTGAGAAAGACTGCCTGCCTATTACGCCATTCTCAAACCACAAATATAAAGCTACCAGATAATAGCACACAGTCATAGATGGTGAAATAAGTTTCCTGTTACTATAGGGAATGCTTTCAGAAAATACTCTCCAAATTTTTGCTAGCAAGAAGCAGAATTTCATCACTTAATGATTTAAACTCTCTCATTGTATACAGATAATAATGTTTACTTACTTGCCTCCAAGGAACTATACAAAGATTGATTAATTCTCATAAAGAATTTTGAGAAGGAATATTAAAAATCTGATGTTAAAGCAAGCATTATTACCAACACTACAATGGAATTTAATATAAGGAAGAAAATTAAGAAACAATAATATGCTTTAACACTACTGTTTTGTCTGAACATTCAGCAATATACCATATTTATCCTCTGGGTTAAATGTTATCCTTTTTTACAAATTTAAAGCCATTACAGCCATAGAAATCAAGAATTCCGTTGTATATTAAAACCAGTAGGATGAACTGCTTTTGTCTTCTAATTAAGCCAATGTTTATTTGCTTAAAGGAACTGTTAACTCTAATTATTGTGCATAAGATTATAGCCTGTTATCAAGTGATACCCAAAATATATGTTGTTGTTCCTAACTGTACACAAGGATAGATCAAATTTCTTTAATGAACTAATGAAAGTGTTCCACATTTTAATGAGGCAATTTTAACCATTGACTCATCAGTGCTAACATAACCGACTCTTCTTGGGAATGCTTGTAATAATTGTTCTTAAGCTGAATATCAACTTTAATTACAGACTTATCTAACCAAGCAATTTGGTGCCTTACTGGAATTTTTACATACGCTGCATGAGCTGAAAACAATAGATAGATAAAGTCAGAGGAATCAGGGTTCTTCAGTTAATCCCTTTTCCATTGCAAGGCACAGGCACAAGGTCTCTTCACTTACCACCCTTCACTCCAGAAAACTGAAACACAAATCAAGCTGATTTTAGGCTTAACAGCTTGGTAAAAGGCAACCTGAAAGACTTCTTTCAGTGTCATTGAAGGACAAAAGAGATAATTCTAAGATTACTATTGCTGGTTACCGAAACCAAACCAATCCTTCATACTTGCTTAGCAGAAAGCAATCCAGGCAGGACAACAACACCAGATTGGGAGAAAATGAACTATTGTGACAATAGCATATACAGTAGATCTGACTTTTGGCAAAACCAAGCTTCTGTTGGAGGAGAGACAATTATGCCCCCTCTGTCAGGTGGGAAGAATCATGACCACATTAAGTTCCAGTTAAACTGATTGATTGCTCATGCCTATACATAAGAATCAAGTCAGCTAACAGTCAGCACTAAATTGGTGCTAGATAACAGTTAATAGAATTCTAGAGTTAGGGTTAGAGTTAGGGTTAAGGTTAGGGAAAGAATTAGGGTTAGGTTTAAGGGTGGAAATTATAGTAAGTTAAAAAAAAACAGTTAATAGAATTCAAGAGGAGCTGGACTTGGACCACATGTGGGAACATAATGACTCCAGGCTAATTCCTCTCTTGATTCCACCCTCAGGCTCTGCCTGTCCTTCTCCTACCCTGTCTCTCTCAAACTTCATTGTTCTAATCAATTCTTCTTACAGTACGTAGTCTATATTTCAATTTTCAGCATTTTTTGTGAAAGACTGTGCCAGCTGAATAAAGAGGCCCTACAAAAAGGTAGGTATATAAAAGGGTATATAATATTGAATTGATTACACATATTTTCTAATGCTCCTTTAAGGGAAAAATAGGCTCTGAAAATGATGTGATAAATATCAGTGTAGCAGTTATAACAATAGCCACGTCTTCTTGGCATATGCTATGGGTAGGAATTATTTCTTTCCAAAGGGTCAAGTCTTCACCAACCTTTGGAAGGCTAGAGGAAGCAGAGCCACCTTTGGCTTGAGTAAGCAAGGAATGACTGATTTCGATACTGCCTCCCAACATACTTTGAGATAGGAGGGGACCTTCACTAGATGCTTCTGAGTTCTCTAGGTGGTTAGACAGCATTTACCTGGGAAATGTAGTATCGTAGATACTCAGACTTCATGTCACACAGGACATTGTGGATAGTGACCAGCATCTTATACTGCAAGTAGGAACTACAGTAACCCATGTAGCTGCTCTTACAGCAGTGTAACATGGCAATATTGAGACTGCTCAAAAAACATACAAGCTGCTACATTTTCTGCAGACTGCAGGTTTTGGATGAACTTCAAGGACAGCCTTTTGAGGGAAAAACAGGAGCTACACTTCTGCACATACATATAGGAGGAGGGTTCCATAAAAGTCCCTGGTATGAAAGTGATGAAAGATTCTGAGTTAGTACGAAATATCTGATTTGGGTGAACTCTGGCAAGACCATGAGGCTTAGGTGCGTGGAGTGTCAAGATCTGGGACTTTAACGTCTTTATTTCTGGATGGGGTGCCACTACTCCAAACAGACCTGGCCCGCAACTTAGAGATTCTCTTGCACTCATGACTCCTGCTTGAACAACAGCTGGCCGTCATGGCGAGGAGAGCCTTTGCACAACTTTGTTTTGTGTGCCAGTTACAGCCTTTTCTGGATCAGGAATCCCTGTGCTCAGTCACTCAGGCCCTAGTCATTTCACATCTGGACTATTGCAACATGCTCTACATGGGGCTACCCTTGAAGAGATTTGGAAGCTACAGCTAAAAACATCTGATATACAAAAACAAGAGTAAGCTATAAGAAAAGCACATCAGACATACTAACTAACACATCAGACATGTTAACTAAGCACTGCAGGATGTTATTGTTATTTTTACTGATGTTATTATTTTGCTATTACCACAGTGCAAATTTTGCATGTATATATGTGAAAATAAGCCCTAGCATGATTTTTCACGATGCTCGTAATATAAGCCTTATTCTAAAAAATGAGCCCCAGTTGAGATCGTCAGCCAGATGGATGCATTTAGTACCATATTTTCCCCCAAATAAGACCTAGCCAGTAAATAAGCCCTAATGCATCTTTTGGAGCAGAAATTAATATAAGGCTTGGTCTTGTTTTTGGGGAAACCGGGTATAATTTTTACTCAAACTGGACCAGCTTTAGTCTCTGAGACAAAAACTGCACAATTCTTATCAGAAGTGAGTTCCATGATTAAGTCCTATCTATCCACCCTTATCGCTAAAAAGTGGAAGAATCAAAGTCTATCTATAGGGTATTTTTTTCCCCAACCCTCATTAATCCCTCCTCTCAGGTAGAAGAGAGGTGATAGGAGACACAGAGAACGCCCTGTCTTTCTTTGGTAAGCTACTTTTCAGAAACACCCAAGTGTTAATTAGGTCGCATCGGTATAACAAGCCCTGCTGTGCAGCCTTGGTCTAGTGATCAACTGAAAAAGATTGATGCAGTGCAAAAGAAAAAAAGATCATGGGAGAGAGGACACACCAGGGAGATTACACCTCTCATTTTCTTTTAATTGATGTTTCAGTCCTGTTCACTTGCTCTGTACTAATTTACACCCCCTCCTTTACCTACTCCCACGTCTGCCTTTGAGGTTTCTTCCAAGCAGGCAGAACCAAAGTAACTTTCTTCTTCGAATAGGGATTTCCTGTAGCACATTTCTGTTTGGTACTTTACACTTAGCGATGCTGATAGGATCATTAGCATTCATTCTTCATTAGTCTAATTTTGATTAGAAGGATTTCAATGACTGAAACTGTGCTTGACCTCAAACTTTGCGCAATCAGCATGTGACCCTTCCCTATGTAGTGTTCCAACAGGAATGTGGATCAAAGTATCATGACAGCCAAACCCAGAATCATTGCCAGTGGGGAAGAATTATACAAAAATAGTCAGATCTCATGTATCCATACTCTTACATTATCACATTTAGCTTTCTGCAATGCAAGGTCTTTGAAAATATTTGAAAAACAGCAAAAGAGCAACACAGAGTACCTAGATATTAACAGAATAACAGAGTTGGA
Source organism: Pareas carinatus (assembly GCA_032468095.1). Classification (NCBI taxonomy): domain Eukaryota; kingdom Metazoa; phylum Chordata; class Lepidosauria; order Squamata; family Pareidae; genus Pareas; species Pareas carinatus. The sequence goes on along the minus strand of JANHFO010005914.1, from coordinate 82,849 downwards.
AGGAATGTTGGAGGTCTTTTAGAATTCAAATTAGAATTTATACGCCAAGTGTGTCTGGACACACAAGGAATTTGTCTCCGATATACATGCTCTATACTTACATACAGGCTACAATTGACAAATGTTGATTACAATCATAAGATACATTCATAATCATAAAGTACATTCATCACGTCATGTACATATTAGATGCATTCATAATCATACATTCATCGTGTCTTCATGTTATGTACAATCATCATGTCACAAAACATTTCATCATGTCACATGTCAAAACACGTCACAAAATACCATTCATCATGCCATACTATTATTTATTTTTTATAGGTTTGGGACAGTCTATATTTGAACAGTCACAGAATACTAATAATTGATCTACAAGTCAAACTAGGATACCAAATGACACAACTATTATATATTTCAAGATGTAAGCAACAAGTCATTGACATACAAATAAGAGAATAGGTAATAGGAAAGATGAGTGCTCAAGCAGGAGGCTCTAAAGCATTTCAGACCAATGGCTGTCCGATCTCTTCTTAAAAACCTCTAGTGGTGGAGCCCCCACAGCTTCTGGAGGCAAGCCGTTTTACTGATTAACTGTTCTCCATGTCAGGAAATTTCTCCTTACTTCTAAGTTGGTTCTTTTCTTGATAAGTTAACTCCTGCTACATAAAGAATGTGGCCTTACTTTTTGTTTCATTGCATAGGTTCTTACCTATTTCCAGGAACATTAAAGAGCTGGTTTTAACATTTAAACTCAAAATTAACTACATCTCCATCCTCTTCCACATAAAGCTGCTTCAATGGTAAAGTGTTCTTCAAAGCCTTCCTTAAGATAGCTCAGCTTTGAATATGAACAACATCTCAAATAGGCCTTTGAAGAAGTTTGCAGTTGGCTTTAGAATGCTCTTCTTAAGAAGGTTTGCCTAGATTTCGACGCTGAATTATTTTCAGGGCTAAGTAAAAACAAAATTAAAAAGCCAAAACCCCTATATATTATTTAGACTTTCTATTTCAAGTAGGTTTTTGCCTCAGGGTATCCGCAGTTTGCCGTTTTATAGTTTCTTCTTATTAGGTAATCTTTTCATGTATTGTCAAGTATTCAGATAGCTCAATTGTGAACTTGAAAAACAAATTATAAATACTCCAAAAATAATGAGTTAACTAAATGGTAGCCAGCAGTCTTTGGACATGTGTAAATAAATAACCACTGCAATATCTGAGAACACAAGGGAAACAGAATAGGGGAAAAAAAGGAAACAAGCAAGTCTACTTAGAGGAAAGAATTTAATTATTTCCTACATATTGCTTTAATTTACATTACTAGTGTAATTCAATTATTTATTTATTATATGTTTTCATCTGCTAAATACTTAAAATGTTCTTGGTACATTGCAAAATGGTTTCAAACAGCCAAACAACAAAGCCAATAAAGCAGCAAAATACATTCATAAGAAACTACCTACTTTGGGGGGGCGTGATTGCTCAGTGGTTAAGAAACTCAGCTTGTCGATTGGAAAGTCAGCACAATAAAGTGAGCTCCCATGCTCGCCCTACCTCTTGCCAACCTAGCGGTTCGAAAACATGCAAATAGGAATAGATAAATAGGTACCATGTCAGTGGGAAGGCAACAGCGCTCCATGATGTCATGCTGGCCACATGATCATGGAAACATCTTCAGACAGTGCTGGCTCAATGACCCTTGAAACAGAGATGAGCACCACACCCTACAGTCAGCAATGACTAGTGGAGAAAAATCCACAGGGACTCCTTTACAGACAGGTGGTCCGTGGGTCAGATATGGCCCACAGCTTACCTGGATCTGGCCTGTGAGTCGGATCTGGCGGTGAGCAGGGTACTCCCAGGAGGTGGCAACAGTGGCATGGGGAGGAGGTCATTGGCCATGGGGAGGGCGTCATTGGTGGCTGGGGGGGATTGGCAGGGGTTGCTGCGGGGTTCCCCAGGGG
>JANHFO010005914.1:67577-78870 GCA_032468095.1 Pareas carinatus | reverse complement strand
AGCAGCTGACCAACCTTGGTGGATTTTTTTTAAAAAAGGCTGGTGTTTGAATAGGGACAAGCAGAAAACCGTAGAATAGAGCCGTGATGGTGCAGTGGTCATAATGCAGTACTGCAGGCTACTTCTGCTGACTGACAGTTCGGCAGTTTGATCATGACCGATTCAAGATTGACTCACCCTTCCATCCTTCCGAGGTGGGTAAAATGAGGACCCAGATTGTTGGGGGCAATAGGCTGACTCTGCAAACCTTTTAGAGAGGGCTGTAAAGGACTATGAAGCAGTAGATAAGATTTAAGTGCTACTGCTATTACTCTTGAAAAGCAAAGCAAACAAAAACCAGAGAAGAAAGCAACAGTAAGTCACTTCTTAACTATCACCATGAAAACTACATTTTGGTAGTGTTTGATAAACCCACCTTTACAGAATAAACAAATAAACAGAGAACATAATAGTATAGGTATTTTTATAACTCTTCTACATCAGTTATTTCTAAACTATAGCAAGATAAATGTCATTAGAGGAAAAGTTTTATCTAGATTTAGGATATATTCACATGCAAGTGAAATACACTTTGTGGTTTTAGTTGCAATAACTTTAATAAAGACACCAACAGGATTCTTTTCGAGAAGAAGCCTGCAGTTAATAGCAGTTCACTTGGAGTCGATACGATGCCCCCTTGACCCTCTTAATCCATTAAAGCACTAACGGAGTTTAAATCAGCTGCTGGGTTTTCAAAAATCACCCAAGAGAGACATCGGGGTCATCATGCCTATGCTTGAATAAAATACAAAATACAAAAATAAGGATATGGCTCAGGATTCCAACATTTCGGATGTTCAAAGATACAACATTCAACTGACACATCTCCAATGCAGCTCACAGAATTTACCACAGCAACGGCCTGTGCTAAAGGGAGATGGATTAACCACTGAGCAGTGTAAGAGACTTGTTTGAGCCTTTAAGCGGTGGAGGGGGGGGAGAAGGATTAAATTATAAAAATAGCCTTAGGTTGGAAGGCTTTCTGAAATTTCATGGATATTTAGAGCAACCTCTGAAATTTAGACCTTTGGCCTAATGGCAACTGAGATTGTTACAGGAAGAGGAAAAAATGTTCATTACATTGGGTGAATGTTCTTTTGGGATTTTCTGGCATGAATCCACTTCTTTTAAAGTTTTCGTGCTACCTTTTATCTGCCTATGATTCTGTCATCTCTCCATGTGAGGTCAGCACTGCATTATGTTTTGCATGATATAGCACTGTTCTTTAATTTGCATATTTAATAGTGCATCTCTACTTCTTTTAGCTAGATAGAGGAGTTTGCAAGTCAGATAACCCCAAAATTACTGAAGGAGTAAATTGTGCTCTTATGAGAAGAACAGAAGAGGGTGAAGAAGACACTCTACTGCTGGATTTTTGTTTTGTTTTGCTTGCCCCATTGGACATCTCACACTGGATGGCCCTGACCATGCCAGTTTTTTGGTAGGGCACTGAAAATCTGTTTTTTAATGAATTAAAAAGACATACTGTATAGTCACTCATCTTAAAATCACATCTCTGGGTGGCTTACAACAGTTTTCCCTTGGACATTAAGTCAAGAGTTTAGGTAAATCCAATCTCAGAAGGTTTTATTTATATAGACACCCGAGCTATCTTAGGCATGGTATATTTTTAATTTTTGTTGTGGCGACTCTGTTCTTTTTAATGTGATGTCAACCACTTGAGAGTTACATGAGTGAGTAGACATGCACATTGAATGAATGAATGAATGAATGAATGAATGAATGAATGAATAAATGAATGAATGAATGAATGAATGAATATAGAAGCTAGGTTTGAAGCAATTCCTTTCCTTCAAACAAATTCCACGAGAAGCACACTAGAGTCATGGGCTAGCTGAAGATCTTAGATCATCAGAATGCATTTTGGTTTTTTTAATTAATTTATTTCAAGGCAAGGTAAGGATGGGATCAAATAGATCTTTGGAGGAATAGTATTCCAAACAGCAGCCATGGAAACAGAGAAGGCACACCTCCAAAATCCCACATGATGGCAATGTTTAACTGAAAGGAACAGTTCATGCTTGGATCTTATAAGATTGGCACAGACAATTGAAAAAAGATTGACTATAGATAACCATTTTGGCTATTCAGATTCATGTAATCAACAGTTAAAAAAGGAATAATCAATATATTACATTCTCCTCTAATGAAGGGGATGTCCTGGTTGTGAAGGTGGGCCAGGTTGAACAAAAAATAAATCTGGTTAAGGAAGAAACCAAGTTCTCTGGAAGATATTTTATCCCCGATAGTAGTAGTCACAGCTCAGTTCCAGCATATAATCCTGACTGATTGACTCTAGAGCAGGACAGTTTATTTGGTCCATTGCCAAGGAATCAGAAATGCCATCAATTGGTTTGGTCAGTAACTAAAAACCTAAATGCACCGGAAGAAGATGAAAAAATAATCAGGACCCATTATGCAAAGTCCAACTTCTCTGAAAAGGTTGTAATGTTAAAAAAGATGGAAGGAAAGAGAAGAGGCTGACCAAACAGCAAGCTGAGTGACTCAGTTACAGGGATTGGACGACTTAAAGATCAGGTTAAGGATGGATTGTTATGGAAAAAATCTATCTCTGTTGTCCTCAGGAGTCAAAAATGACTTGATGAGACATAATCCAATCACCAGCTTTAGGCAATCCAAGCCAAGGCCTGGCATAGTTGCTTAGCAGTAAGCTTTTTGCTCACCAATTAGTGTCAAGAATAAGAGAGTGGAGCAACTAAACTTTCTTAAGATTGCTAGATTTCTTATCTCACCCATCAGACAGTAACTGAATTTGGCATCACCCAGAAATCTGCAAAAATTTCTCACCCAGAAATCGGAGAAAAAAATACAGAATCACATAGATTATACTCACAGCCAGTCATCAATACACTGGAGTAAATCATATAAGGTCCCCAAAGGAGTTTGATCAAATCCTTTCAACATCATTTTTCACTTACTTGTTCTTTTCTTTTTTCTATTCAAAGAAGAGGAGGTGAGGGCCCAATGAGAAAAGCACACAAATGGCACCCCATTTCTTCATTCTATCATGGGGTGGGTATGGGCGGAAATCCCCCATCACATCAGGAGCAACCATTAGTTGAGATTGTAAAAACTGAGCATCAGAATCTGGATCATGGTGTGAAAGTAAGAAAGCTCATTTTTCCTTGGTTGCAGAGGACAAGCATAAAGAGATTGCTCCAAGAACAAGGCTGCCAATGTCACTACTGGATACTTCTCGCCATAAGAGAGTGAAACATATTTATTGTGATCACAACAATAAAAATTTGAAGTCCCGAATCACACTGTACTGCATGTATGCCATGCATTGCTTATTCTTTTTTCTTTAAAAAAAAACAGGCAGGAGGGGGCAGGATGCAATGATATTTCTCACGCGCTTCATTTCATTTGCCTCTAAGAGAACGCAAACCTCTGAGTCCATCTGACAACCTCACATTTTCACTTTGCCCCAATCTGTTTTTTGCTTCATTTCCTGGTTTTCGGCCCTTCTAGTTACTTATCTCTCTGGGCACTTGTTTTATCGTTTATTTGCAATTGGCCTCTGTTTATCCATTCAATTACAGCATTATCTCAGCTTGATTAACTTGCTAGAAAGGATATAATCCTACAAAACACTCAAGTCCCATTTTTCTCCCTGAGGAATGTGCCTGTAGGTGAGATCCTCTACAGAGACAGAGGTTGTAAGCTTGCTTTACAAACCCAGCAGCTGTGAAGTTTCCACTCACATCTCTTCAGAGATGACTCCGTATCTCCCCCATCACAGGATTCCCCGCAGTACCAAAAAGTTTTCCCCCAAAATTATCTTATTACACTTCATAGCTGAACAGAACTGAGCATCTGGAACGTACTTACTAAATAAATATGGAAAAGAGAAAAAACGGGGGAGAGAGGAAACTAAGAATCAGACTAATTAGACTGTTATTATTTTAATAGTCTAAGTAGAAATAATGCACATAAAATGCGTCCAATACATAGATTTTAAAGAGAAAATGTAGCAATATATTAGAATTATTTAGATCACCAAATTTCCAATAACATTTATAGCCGCTAATTAATAAAGAGCCCTTATTTGGACCTATCCAAAACCAGGGGAAAATTTAGTACGTATTTAAGATGAGCAAAGGGCCTCTTCTTTCCTAAATTTTAAAAATGCTACATTTTATAAAGAGGGAATGAATCACTTCCACAGAAGAAACACTGCAAATGACATTTAAAGGAACGGCCAAAGCAAGGAGGCCATTGAATTTAATCCCTGCTCTGTCTTCCCTTTTGAACAAGAAAAGTGCCAAGACTAGCATTTGCACAGAAATTTGTTTAAAATAATGCTTCTGATATTCTATTATACAACCCTGAAGTCATCAAGGAAACCTACAAATTGGAGCTTTTGGCTACTCGACAACCACAAAAAAATTCCTCCCTGAGCATTTGCCACATGTAAGCGGTGCTTTAAGACAGGCTATTAGGAAAGATCATGTAAAGCTCCAGAAAAGTGAAGTGAAGGAACAGGTTTTCTTGTTTGGCTCACTTCTATTGTATGTTCTACCATGAGCAGGTTTCCCTGAATAGAAAGTGTACAAATATGGCCCAATATTCCCATTATTACAGAAGCATAAATTTTTCCCAATTGAGAGGGCCATATACCATGCTAAGTTAAAATATAGTTGACTTACATATTGATATATTGTTGTTCAGTTTTGTATGATGTATGAACCCAGACAGCGCATTCGCAAACCAAGATTTATGGCTTAGTACAATATATGAACCCAACTGAGACTTACTTAAGAAATCATGAATTTAAAAATGCAATTCAGAGTAACATGTGAATCTATTTTAAGCCTGTCTTGCTGATTCAGTATTTGGTATTTATGTTCAATATAAGTGAAAACAGAGTATGCCAGTCTAAAATCTGCTTATTGGAACTGTAACATATTATGTCACTGATTAAATAGCAGAAAAGCTAACACTTGGATCAATTCAGAAAAAAGGATGTATTACAATGTGATTTAAAACCTCTAGTAATGCAGCCATAAACAAATGAACCTAGAAATATTTGCAATGTTCAATTATGAAACTAATAACCAGATAACCCCCCCTCTCTCAGGGGAGCATTATTTTGATCACATGCTAGAACAAATTCTGCAATTAACATGTACCGAAGTAAAGATTTTAAGTTAATATTTTTCTGAATTTATACTACCAATTATTCAAATCCCATATATTATTTTTTCTCCGTGGATGATAATGTTTGACAGCATCAAATTGGTACAAATTTTTTTTTCTAAAGTGGGTGCTTCAAAAACTTTTTGAATAAAGAGAAAGAATGCTGCTCTATAGAGGCAACATTTGTGAGTCAAGGAAGAGAATATCAAAGTTGAAAAGAAGGAGTCTCCTCTTTCTTTTACCCTCCACCAGAATCCCAAAGTATCTACATTTCTGAAAGGGTGGGTGCTCTATTTCAATTCAAAGAAAAAACTGGGCCACCATTTATCTGAGATGGCACGACTTAAACTAAAGGAGCTCCAAGGTCTCTTCCAACCTTTTGATTCTACAATGTAATGTGGTTAAATTTATTATTTACTGGAGCAGGACAAAATAAATAATAATTCACAACGATAAAGTACATAATGTCTTAGTTTCTAGGTGCCAGGGAAGGTGCCATCTAGCTCTTTGTTACAACTTGGTTGTATACCTAACTATTTTACTATTTACTATACTTATACTATTTACTATTATATTACTATTTTACCTAATCCCAAGCATCACCCACTCACACCAATGCGAGCTCTGCACTTCCCCTTTCTTAATCTTTAGTACTAATATACTAATAGACAAGAATATAATAATCTAATTACTCTGTCTTTGTTTCTTGCACCCATCATGATAAAAAATTTTCCCTTGAATTAAGGAACTCTTGATGAGTACACAAACATATCCATGTAATTTTCTTCACAACAGAACAAAAGAGGGCTGCATTGTTTATTTCAGTTTTTTGTTTTTTAAAAAATTCCACCCTAAACCACAGTCCGTGGGCTTTCGAGGTTAGGGTTAACTTTCTCAAAATGATTTCCTAGGGTTTCTAAAGGCTGTGATGTTGGTCAAGGACATTATCGAAATGTTTTCCATCCTTGATCAGTAACTTTCTTTTCCAGAGCACTCTGAGGAGGTGATTAAAAGTTAAGTGTAAATCCTTCTCTTCAATGAACTGCTATGCAAATCACTGAGTCATCACCCATAGGTTGGCTTTATGCTTCCTGAGAAGCAATAATGAATTTTGTTTAGTAAGATGTATACCCAATCACCCAAACACAGTGGGTGGAGTTTTTGCCAGAATGACTAACACTGAAGGAATTTGATCATTGAGAATGTCAATACTGATTGATCTAATCTGTATCTCTTGAACTTTTATATTTATCAGAAATTAGTTATCAGTAGTATTCATACCTTACAAATATTTTAATATAATTTTCAATTGAGAAGGAATCTTGAGCAGTTTCAAAATCCTTTTTAGAGAAGATATATTTAAAATTCTCTTGAACTGTATTTTAATTTGTTTAATATATAGTTTTTAATAAAACAGTGTTGTATAAGTTCTTAAGATCTCTGATTTATTTTTCAACCAGCCAAAAAAAAAGTCACGCTCCTAAAAGGAAGTGTATGTAATTGCCACAAATTATTCATAGGTCTTGAGAATCTTCCAGGAAAATATTTTCAATATACTGTGATTTCTACAGTGGTGGCAAATGTAAATCATTTTAGCACTAAATCATTAGAAAGAATAATCTGTAGATCACTTGAGACTGTCTCTGTCAATATTCCATGGGGTAGACTCCCAAATTAATATATCTTGTTGCTTTTCTAATATAAATTACTATATTCAAAGCCCTGACTTTTCACTCCTTAGAACAATCCTGTAAAATAGGTGAGGTCAGTACCATTAATGGCAGGTTAGATGCAATTGGGTCTTCAAACTCACACAAATTCTCATACATTCTATTCTCCTTGGTCAAGCAATAGCGTTCTAAAATCTTAACCAAAGGTCTCTCATTGCCTACCAAAATTTTGGTAGGGAGTTAAGCAGAGGGATTGTAAATCAATTCACTTAACAGGCAAGCTAGGCCATAAAATCAGACATCCAAAGTTCCAGTAAAAAGAGCATAAGAGTTGCTAAACTCAGTCAAAACAATCAAGAGATCACAGTAAAAAGGGAAGCAATTTTTAGTAGCAAGGGAAAAGCACTAACACTCGCTCGCCCCAAACCCGCTCATCCCCACCCCGGCTTGCCTCACTCATGCACATGCATGACTGGCACTCTCCACCCATCCACACCGGGCCGCCAACCAAAAACAGTTGAGATCCCCTGCTTTATGGCACTCTTTCTTTCATCTGAACTGATGAGAAAATGTATTGTCAACTCTACCCACATGGATGTGCAAATCAAGAAGAGCCCAGTACGTGCTCATTCTTTGGTTGGATTTGTATATTTTTGATCCTAATATTAAGCTAAAATTTGTTTTTAATAAGCTGCATGTAATGGAAAATAACATGTTTATTTCTGAATTTTGTAGATATGTAATGAGTAAATTATTTCCACATCAGAATAATTAGTTAAGTATATTCAAAACTGAATTCAGAACCTTTTCAGAGAACACGTGCGCTGATCTTAGATATTAGCACTTATACATAAAACAGGGTAGAACTGAGTAGACATGCATGCTTTTTTGTGGTTTTTCCCCCTTTCTCTCTTCCATAGGTAGAATATTTAAAAAAACACTTTTGCTTAAGAATTTAAATTGCTTTTAGGCCTTACTAAAAATGATACTGGGGGTTACTGAATCTAAACCTCTAACTGCAGCATGAACAGGGTGCTGACAGGATTAAAAGAAGTAAAAGAAAACTCTCAATATACAAATCAGTAAAAGTTTCAAATGTTCAAAATAAAGCCTTCTGGGATTTATAGTATTTAGAATCATATAAAGTCATGTCACATTGAATTACAGCTTCAGGGAAGATGATGGCAATTCCATCTTGAGCTTTGTTCTGAGATCTTGGGTCACAAAGACGTGGTGGGTAACCAAGTATTCTTTGTAATATTTGATCGTCCCCAAAATGGATAAGAATGAAGAAAATGATTTCATCACACTGATTATTCTTGTTTCTGGTAGACAACACATTTCATAAATTGTTGACTCTTGTCAACAAACATTTATTTCAGTTCCTCCTAGTAGTGAGTCACAAACCATACCTCCTTCATTTTTTTTAATAGGGCATATAATAGTTTTATCTTCTCTGCCTTGCAGGGATCAAATATCCTTTCTCTTGTTGTACAGTATCTTTTTTTCATTCCCCATGTGAGATCTCAGAGCCTGGAGGTTTATTTGCATTGGCGTGAAAACTCTTTCCAAATTCCAATGGCGCAGAATATCTTTTCTATCTGGTTGTAACATTCATCCATTGGGCCTCCTACCATGATTGAAAAGAATAGTTCACACTGTAGGAGGGTGGTGGCTCACGTGGTTAGGACATTGGGTTGACAACAAGCAAGCTTGCGTTCGAGACCCGAATGCTGCTGCGTGACAGGGTGAGCTCCCATCACTCACTCCAGCTCCTGTCAACCTACAGTAGCAGTTCAAAAGTGAGTAATTGCGAGTAGGTAGATAGGCACCATTTTGATGGGCACCTTAATAGGGACATGGAAGAAGCCCCCAACTAGGCATCCCTAGGGTAACGATGATGTCACTGGCTAATACTTTCAACCTAGTAGCATCTTGGTGCTTCTGACCTAAAGTAGCATCAGCTCACACTATCACTTCCTGTTGTTGACTTTCTTCCTTTGAACTGATCACTCTTTGTCCTCTATCATTACTTGCTTGCTGCTTCCAAGGTTTTGACTTTTTTCAATTTATAAGCCTGCGTTTGTTGCAAATAAACCAGCAGGTAATTTTCTGATAGGAAGACAAGCATGCCAAAAATACTGCAAATCATAACTACAGGCTCTTTCCTTATTTGTTTGTTTGTTTGCTTATGATATCAGTAATCTCTTGGTTTTGAGTAGACCTACTACCACTCAGTTTCAGGTATACCACAGATTGAGCTTCTGATTTTTGTTCCCTTGTTTTAATACAGTAGTAAATTCTTCTCCCTAGGGAGCAGACCTTTCTTAGAAAACAAAATGAGCCAGAAAAGAAACATCATATTTCCCTTATATCTCAATTTCTTGAAAGGATAGAGACTAGTTTTTCTTTAAACTAAGAAGTCTAGATTATGGCTCAGCTGGAGAAAATAGCTTTTCTCTTATGGATGCCAATGTATCCAATACCGATGGTAGTACAATCGTCCTAGAAATTGTTAAATTTCCCTAGAAAAACCTGACAGAGCCTAGAAAGAAACAGAAAGTTGGCTAAGTAAATCTTTAACCTCAGCTAGAGGCTGTAGAGGGAATTGAGAGGCAGGAATGGCTATCAAGTCAACAGTCAGATAAAAGATATGTGAGTCTGGGGGCCGAACTGTAATCTGAGAAAATGTCTCAGACATCCTCTATCCTCAGTTCTCACAAAGATAGAGGGAAGGAAGGGGGAAGTGCATTCAGACTTACAAGGTTCTGTTACTATGTTTTTTGCTACAAAAATAAGTGATATTGCCCTGCGTGACTTCGGTTTCTTAGCTGGGTCTCTCAATTGACAGGCTTCTAATGCAAATCCAAGTTACAGACAAGGAGAAACAAGCTGGCATGCAGATTCCAGTTACTCACAGCTCACAGGTGCATAAATTCTTGTAATATTTCTCAGGTTTTTCTTTCTACAAAAATGCAGTTAATTATGAGAGCAGTCATAACAGAAATTTTAATAGACAGGAGGTATTTAACCCTTGTCAAATAGACATGATTGCTCCTAATGAGAGAGAGAAACAGAGCCACCAAAAGCTGAACCGGTTCAAATTCTCAGCAGATTTTTAGAGGAAGACCCCGGAGGCCTTGACTGACAAGTGCTAAAACGATATTTGGTCACTACGTGAAGAAAGGTGGTTCTGTATCATCAACATCTCACGGGATTGAAAAGGTCCAAAGGCATCAGGTGGGAACGTCTTCCTTTCCTCCTAAAACTCTCCTTGCCTTAAAGCAGCAAATAGCATGTTTAAAGTAGTGATAACTAATGGTGTAACAGAGATAATCACAGTTAATCAGCTGTCCAGTTATTATCAACTGCCCTACACCAGTGAATTCAGTCTTCTCTGTCTTATCAGTTCTTCTACATGTCAACAGTGCCCAAAAGGAAAGAGATTCAGGAGATGATGGAATTGGTGCCAAGTGGCATTAGGCACATTTATAGAGAGGTTGGAGGGAGGGAATTGGCAAACATAAATGCTACTTCAGGATTAATTAATTTCACAACAGCCTCAGTGCTCTGTGATGTCTCACTTAAGCAGCCATTAACATTTATACTAACTACTCAATAACTAATTATCTGTGTCAGTGTCAAGACAAGGGTTTGACCCCTTGCTCTCTCTCCTCCTCTTTGCATCTTCTTACAACACATTTGCTTAGCAAGCCCCAAGAAATGTCCCACCAATGTCTAGTAGGAAGCATTACTCAATTTTAAAGAGTGTTTAGTATCAGTGCTAAAGAACTTCAGATGCCTTTTTTTAAAATAGCACCATTCCTCACAACACAGTAATCAACTTTTAAGGAACCACTTCCTACTTTATTGATGCATCATTCCAAGAGATAGCGTGGCACTGAAGGATGTTGTGGAAATCATCTTGCTTGCAATTAAAATGAAAGCTAAAGTACCCAATGTGATAGACATTTGTGAAGGCATTATTACATTAGTCATATAACATTACTCGTAACAGGACAGATGATGCCAAGATAACAAGACAGATGGATGGAAATTGATCAAGGAGAGAACCAAGGTAAAACTAAGGAGAAATTTCCTGACAGAACAAAAAAACTAGTGGAACATCTGCCCCCAGAAGTTGTGGGTGCTCCAACACTGGAGGTTTTTAAGAAACTGGACAAATCATTTGTCTGAAATGGTATAGGGTTTCCTGTTTAAGCAGGGGGTTGGATTAGTGAGATCTTCAAGATCCCTTCCAACTCTGTTGCTCTGTTTTTCTGTTATACATATTTAAATCAAGGGATAGTAGATATTTAACCAAAGACCAATATCTATCTATCTATCTATCTATCTATCTATCTATCTATCTATCTATCTATCTATCTATCTATCTATCTATC
>JANHFO010005914.1:24076-37470 GCA_032468095.1 Pareas carinatus | reverse complement strand
GAGAGAGAGAGAGAGAGAGAGAGAGAGAGATTTGAATCCAAGAGTTCCACTGTAATATAGGCAGTGGAACTCCCCAGATGACAACATTACAGACTGCTCTATTACCTTCCAATGATTTTTGTCCAAGAATACAAACCTCTAGAATGCAGTTTTACACAAAAGCAATATGATTCCTAAATAGACCTAAACTCTTAAGGAACCTTTCCCTTCTGGATGTGCATTTCTGTGTCTCTCAGCCTTTGGATTCCATTGTTCCCACAGATTTGGCGGTATCTTGGTCAAAATTAGAATCCAAAAAGGCCATCTTAAGGCCAGGGCTCTTGGAGTTCATTGTGAGTTCAATTTATTCCCTATGATTATCCTTTAAACACTTTGTTCTTGCCGCCCTTCACATGTGTAATTTTGCGGTTTTTGAGCATGAGAGGCATTCTTCTAACTCTACCTGCCTCCTGTTCTCTTTGGGATTGTTCTCCTTCATCAGGAATGAGAAAAGGATTAAAAAGTTGATTGTGAATTATATGCAAAATATAAATAAATTAAATTTATAAATTTATTAAATTAATAAATTAACAAATTTATTAAATTAATAAATTAAAATGAAACTAAAAGGGCTCACTCATCTAGCTTAATTCTTCAGCAGACATTAGCCAGACAAAGTTCTTGCATTCTGAATCTAGAGACGGTAGGGGAGTTTGTTGTTTGTTATTATATTACAAGTTTGCCTCATCATTTCTTTTGCATTCTCTGAGATCAATCACATGTCATTTTATGAGATACATAATACCTCATGCTTCTTAGATGCACAGAGATATCTGGAGAAAAAGACTGTGTATGCGTGTCAGACTTATTTTGAAAGGGCTATTATGCAGTGCGTCCATCAGAGTTAAGAGTGGTGATTTGCTGCCATGAAAAGCACATAAACAGTCTACAAGACACACTAAATTGTAGTTACACCGAATTTAGTGGAATTTATTTACAAACAACATGGTTAAGATCACGGTTAGCATATATTACTGGGATGCTGGAGTAGAGAAGAAGCAGAAAAGGGGTGGGTGGGTAGGAGAGACAAAAGGAAACGTGGATTTATAAAGAGAACTGTTGTGGTGTAGAAAATGTAGAAGATACTCAAGGGGGAGATGCAGGCGGGGAAAGGAGAGTTAAAGTTTCCACAGATGTTGTTGGAGTTAAAAGACAGTTGGTACTAAGGGGGATTTTTTTTAAAAAAAATGCTGTCTTAATGATGTGCTGGTGCAGGTTTTATCCACTGGTTGCACTTTGTCTGAAACAAATAAGAGTCAAGTCTTTGTGCTTTCAGCAATGCCTGATGACAGCAAAAAAAGAAACTGATGATACGATAGGGCAAGGATAAGTGACTTGGAGCCCACAAGGTCTTCAGTGAGACTTGAATTGATGCCCCATGTCCTGCTCCTACCAGAGACCTTCCCCAGAGCAAAGACTGGACAAAGATGCTGAGGCAGACATTTCAGCAGTGACACAAAAGTGACGTGCTTCAGCTTGTTTGCACTGTTCCCAAAAGGGAAAATTGAGGAGAGGGTGAAATAAAGACTTCCTTTGTGACTCATATTCTCTATACGTCATTGTCATTAATAGCTGCATTTCAGCACAGAATTTTCATAAGATGAATACTTTTCACTGTTGGTGAATTTCATTGCAAAATTTTAAGATGACGGCAAAGTATGAATGATGGCTAATTTTGCATTCCTGCATTGTTTAAAAATTTGGAATTACTTACCTGCTATTTTTTGTAATGAACTATTTTGCTGTACAGGAAAAGGCAGGAAAGTGTACCCTTATCTTCAGTCTCCATGAAGCATCTCCTAGCAATGATTTCCCATCCCAACCCTCCTGCATGAAGAACTGAATGACATCAGGAGATGGGAGGGGTTTTCCTACTTTAAATCCTGCCACTGAAGTTATCCAACTCACAGAAACAGGTTTGAGCAGACCCCTTGACCAGATCCAGTTCCTCAACTAGGATGAAATAAGGCAAGATATTGCTGCATTTAATCATTAAAACACAGAGCCATAGGAAGTACCCTAGAGATTATCTAGTGCAATATCCTGCTTGGTGCAGGTTTCCTTGCTGACAGATGATGACCATTCTGTTGGAAGACTTCCATAGAAAGATAAGTCCCCACTTTATGTGAAGCCTGTTCCACTGGTTGTCAGCTCATACACTTAGGAAGCTTCTCCTGACATCTAGTCTAGTCTAGTCTGGTTATAACTCGCTGGTACTGTGCCTTCTCCCTTGGGGGTTACATACTCCCTCTTCTATATGATATTTGAAGGCTCATCTCATCTTCCCTCTTGTTTAACAAATTCCTGATTAGATTTGGTTCCGTGACTCTTCTTCATCTTTCTAGCCCTTCTCTAAACTCGGTCAAATTTGTCACTGAACATTTTAAACAATAGTGCCCAGAACACAGCATTCCAAATACTGGACATAAAGGAATAAAACTATCCCTTCCTATGATTAGAATTTCTGTCAAAACATTCCAAGATATCATTTGCCTTTTTAATAACTGCAGCAGTCATGATTAACTTCTGACTGACCAGGACATGGAGACCCTTTTCACATGTACTACTCTCAAGCCACGGGTTTTTTTGTTTTCATTTTTCGTACTCCGATGCAGAATTTTACATTTACTTAGCGTTAAAGCTTGAATCTTTTTATCAGAATATCATGGGAGAGTTTGTTGAAAACTTTGGCGCACTATTTCTACAATATATCCCTGATGGTTTAATCACTAAATCAATTAGATAGGGATAATCTGACTTAATTTGTTTGTGACAAACCCATGCTAGCTCATATTAATTGTAAGTGCTCACAAACCATGTTAGTTAATATTCCTTTCAAGGACCTCTTGTCCAGCAGAGGAATTAATCTGGTAAATATGTAGTTTGCGGGGATTTCTTTCTTCCCATTACTGAAGATGGAAGCATTTCCTTCCTTTACTCTTCTGAGACCTTATTCATTCTCCAGATGGTCTAAAAAATATTGAGTGTTTCTGCAATCACCCCATCTGGTTCTTCCAGTACTATAGAATGTGATTCACCTGGTCTTGCAGACTTAAAATCACTTTTAGTGCTTTTATTCTCTTGCCTACCTTCAGATGAAGTATCCTCCCTCCCAGAGGCATAATGAAAGTCAGCTAAGGGCCTCATTTCCTTTTCCTTTTATTTCTAACAACCTCCAGGGTCCCCCTTTTTGTTATTTTATATATTCTTGCAAGACACAGTCAGTGATAGTCTTTCCAACACATTCCTACCCTTTCTGAAGGACAGTCCCTTGTGCCCTTTGGTTATATGTCTCTTCTTCCAGTCCTTCAACACGATTCTTTTTAACATTTTAGAAAGCACTGTGTATACCCAGATTGGACTCTTTAGATTTTTTTCCTCATTTTTCCTTCTTGTAGAAATTGTGATTCCACCTTCAATAGCTTCATTTTGAAGGATTTTCAATCCTTTCTAGGCACCTTCCTCTTTCAGGATTTCAACCCATAAGATCTAACTTATCTTCCTTGAAAGTTCATCAAATTCTCCCCTTCTGAATTTTATAAGCATGTCTGCCTCTTAATTCTTTCACCCCTGGATATTAAAGGATAAGATAAGCATTTCCCTAAAAATATCAATTACTCATACTTTTTCAGTCAATCCCTTTTTTTGTAGATGAGGATTAGATCCAGGAGAGTTGATTCCCCTTTTCTTCCTTCCATGCTCTAAAAAATGAAAACATTGGGCAAAAGAGTACAAGAATTCGTTGACCTCTGTTTCTTGACAGAGTCAGATTGCTATTATCCATCCCAAAATGGCTTCCAATTAGTGGAACAAGGAAAGGACTAATTTCTACTGCATTGTTTACTTCCTAAAACTTTCGTTTCAGAATGGCTTGCAGCTATAAAGTCCTTCTGAGGAAAGGAGGAAGAATATCTGTAACCTTCAAGAAAATGACTGTAGGCAATGCTATGTGTACTGGTGAATTTCACTAAAATCAATAGTTTCTTTACTGTAGGGTTACTAGAAATGGGCTGCAAGCTTCTGGGCAACAGAGCTCTTTTTTATTTTTGTTTTTGGCTGTCATTCAGCAGACACATGGATTTTTGTAGTCCAGATCTCATGGCTCTCCCATAAAGGTTTCCCATTAGAATTTGTACTAAATTTCAGATACAGATCAAATTATTATGGATCACACTAAACATTAGTAACATCAATTCACGGTAAAAATGTTTTGCGGAGAAAATAGTACTCCATTAATTTGGAGATTAAGCTTTTCATCTGAAGGGAGTATATAAAAAAAATCAGGAATCCTAGCAATAACATCTTTGACTTCTTATTGAGTTTCTTTCTCTGACTCCCCATCACTCAAATATGTTTGCATAGGGATACATCTAGAAGCTCGGATAAGCTGTTGCTATGTCAACACTAGCTACCTAGGAGAAGAGGGGAGGTAACAAAGGCAGCCAAAATTAGCAACATCCCTTCCTAAGCTGCAGCAGAGTCATTGCTTCTGAGATGGCTGAAATAAAACAAGCATCCTTTAATTAGCTTGGTGGGAATCTGCAGGCCTCTTTGCAGCAATCCACAGCATCTGGGCTCTGAACCAAATAAAGACACGTTCCTCTATAAAAGAGATAAAAAGATTCAGAAGAAGCTTTGCCTTTGAGAGCATGAAGGAGGGATGAGAAAGAAAGGGCAGCAGCAAGGGAGTTTGCATGAACTGGGTTGAGAGGCTAATTAAAAGGCATTCTATTTAAAACTAGACATCCCTGTCATAATTTGAAGTGACTCCAGGATGCCTTTTCACAGCCGTTATGCTCACTGAAGGTAGAGAAGTCACACTGCACCATCTAAGGGCACATTTGCACATTTGTTGTTTACATTTCCCAGGTTTGCTGTAGGAAACACCAGCGTACTTGGAGTAAACAGGATTCTTATGTAAAATGGGAAGCCCACCTCAGAGGGGATTGCTGCATCTAAGCAAGATGGAACCTCTCAAGCTGAGTACACATTGCTAATGGGCAAGAAGCAGTGCCAAAATAAACAACTGAAATTAATTTGAGGAAATTTTAACGGACAGAATTGGCCCATGCAATGTACATACATTGTTTGGTACAATTACACTGGTAGCCAGAATCAGCTTTCAGAAAACCACAACATGTCACCACAACAGTTAACCAAGAAGAAATACATTGATTTTAAGTATGTCAAAACAGTGGGGAAAACTAAGAATCCTTGATGTCAAAGCCTTTCCATCTATTCTTACCAAATAAGGTAGTATCAGTCTTTCTAATGCTCATCTTTCTCCCTTTCTTTGTTCTATGTTTATAATACTTCCAGTAGTATATATAAATTAATTTATTTACTAGATTTATATTGCACCCACTTAGAAACTTCTCAATACGGCATGCATCAGAAACTAACAAATGAGGAGGCACTATGTAAGGGATATGTATTGGAGACATCAGTGGTTAAGGTTGAAGGATTATTGGAGTCACTAATGTTGTAGAAAGCATTTGAAAGAGGTAGTTCTTAATGTATGGAATAATGTATGAATTACCACATTTCAGAAAGTTAAAGCATATGTATATGGGTCTTTTTTTTAGAGGTTTACATAGCTGCTTTGCAAGCTACTCTCAAATATTCACCCACTCACCCCAGCCAGGAAAGAATTATGAAGCAGTTCACAAGAGCCTTAAAAAATAATGGAGCTGCTTTAATTATTTGAAAAAGGATGTTCCCTACACCTCTTGGAAATGTACATTTCAAAATACTGCTTTTGAATTATTTGTACAGTATTAGGACATAGCATTCCCCCAGATATATAGATCATGTCTATTCTCCTGGGATACTGGAAAGCTTCTATGAATCTATTCCCAGTCTTGGGGTTAATGTGTTGTTTGAGTGTGTATATATGTGTAGTGTTTTTATTATTGAGCCTGTTCTTAATCTGACCTGAGTAATTTTGTGTAGCTTTTTAATGGTGTTGAGGATTTATTAGATTTTGTAAGTCCCGCAGAGTCTACTGGAGTGGGAACTTATAACAAATTTAATGAAACAATAAATAAACTTACTTGATTGTGTCTGAATGGCTTTCTAGAGCTAGGAATAGGAATAACAATAACACTTAGACTTATACATCGCTTAACAGTGCTTTTACAGCCCTCTCTAAGCGGTTTACAGAATCAGCCTATTGCCCCCAACAATCCTCATTTTACTGACCTGGAAGGCCAAGTCAATGTTGAACTGGTCACAATTGAACTCCTGGCAGTGGGCAGAAGTAGCCTGCAATACAGGCAGTCCTCAATTTATGACCACAATGGAGTCCAAAATTTCTGTTGTTAAGGGAGACATTTGTTAAGTTGCCCCATTGTATGACTTTTCTTGTCACAGTCATTAAGTGAATCACTGCTGATTCACTTAAGATGCTGAGCTTGTCGATCAGAAGGTTGGCAGTTCAGCAGTTCAAATCCCTAGTGCCGCGTAATGAAGTAAGCTCCCGTTACTCACCCCAGCTTCTGTCAACCTAGCAGTTCAAAAGCATGTAAAATGCAAGTAGAAAAATAGGGACCACTTCGGTGGGAAGGTAACAGCACTCCGTGCGTCTTTGGCATCTAGTCATGCCGGTCACATGACCACGGGGATGTCTTTGGGCAGCACTGGCTCTTCGGCTTAGAAACAGAGATGAGCACCACCCCTAGAGTCGGTTACGACTAGCACACATGTGCAGCGGGAACCTTTACCTTTACTGTGATAACTTCATTCCATCAGACAGCGATATTTAAAAGCAAGAATTTGATGACAGTGTCATCAGGGAAAATCACCTAATTGCTTAGATGATGAATTCTGCTTTTTTTAAAAAAGGAAATTGGATGTTTGGATATCAAAAACATCATTACTATATATTGAACTATAACAAACAAAAGAAAAAAGAGACCAAAGAAAGCACTGTTCAAAAAAAAATATCTGATAGGGGCAATTTTGTTGTACTGAAAGTATGAATGGCTGAACCTCAACTCTTCAAGAACAATAGGGTTCTCCTATTGTGTTATCATCTCACATACCTAAGTGCAAAAAATCTGTCTCTTCAACTTTATAGTTTGGGTTAGACTTTTTCTAAGCTGCACTCACAGTAGAAATAGATTGGGAGTTTTCTTGTTGAATAAATGAAATAACTGAACTATAGCATTATAGAAAGCATGGCTGCTAAAAGCACTCACAGGCAATATAAAATGCATACAATATTTTGATGGACTTTTTTGGAGTGATAGAATAGATTTTTAAAAAATTTGCAAGAGCTTACCTCAATAAGAAAGACAGAAAAAGATTATGTATAATTTGCACTTCATCATTAAGGTGCTAATTACTAGAGACTGAAAGACAACAGTAAAATTATACCTGGGCAATTTAATTTTTTTAAAGATTACTTTTCCATTTTATTAATGCATATTAAAATACACCAGATATGAAGCAATTTTGATGAAAGCATCTGTGATATTTTTTCAAATGAGCTTTCTGGTGATGTTTTTATTATAAAACTCTTGCACCCAGTTTTGTCTCTATTAAAATGTATGCCTATAAATATACTCCATATGTTTCAGAAGGGAGATTTTTCTCAATATGGGCAGTGTAAGTATTTTGAGTTGCTCTAATTCTGAGAACAAGAAAATCATTTTGCAATTAAACTAATTCATAAGATAATTTCAGAATGATTAAGATGTCCTTATTGCCAAACCATCCTAGTGCTGCATGCATTGCATGTATTTAAGTACTCACATACATTGTAAATAACACAACATCAAAAAGCACAACCTGTAACCTCTCAGTAGAGCAAGATTCTTCTTGATGGAGGAAGAGGTGTTCAGGGGTGATTATTTAACAGGGAGTTTGGAACACTATAGTCGTGGTGATTATAGTTTTTCTGAGTTGAAGCTGAAATACGGAGAACAGAAAATGTAAGGGGAAAATGACAAACTGCAAGAGGCATATTTCCAAACTCACAATAAAGGAACAGAGACAATAATGTTTTATATTCCCTAACATTTAATGCCTGGTCAGATAAGGCTACGGTCACATCTCAGGGGTATGTGTGCCTTCTGCCTTCCACGGTAGAATAAACATAGACATAGCAATGAGATTTTTTCAAGTCCTTAAATTATTTCTTCTGCAGGAGGATAAAGAATGATATTTACTGAGTCTCTATGACTTCTGCTTATTGATCCAAATAGCTGAACAAACATTCCAGGATGAAAATTTACTAATCAATGGTTTGTTTTCACAACTGTTGCAACAAAGTATTCCCTAAATTGAGGTACGAAGGTGCAATATAGAAGTCTTACATTGACTATATATAAAAATGGCAAATTTTATACCTGACATCTGGTCAAATGAGCAAATGAGTTCAAATGCCAGGAAAAAGTAATTACCTTCTCATCAAATGAAGTCTCACTATATACAATATAGAATCAGGTGACAAATGGTGCCAATTCTTTCATTTTAGAATATAGTGCTGTAGTTTTCCCCATAAACTGGAGCACTAAGAGCTCAAAAGCCTAAATTCTAGCAAGCATCTCATATTTATACTAGCTGTTCTCCAGCCTGTTGTACTATTCTGTGTCTAGGGCAAGAGAATGAAGCCTGGGGGGGCCTCCAAATGTTGTTGAATTCCAATTTCCAAACAGTAGCAGTCACAAATAATAAGAACTGTCGTCCAAGCATATTTGGAGAGCTAAAGTCATCAATCCTTGACCTAACATAGTGCTAGAAATCTTCTTGGTGTAGAACAAATACTATCTGAAGGTACCTTACAGTATTTAGGGTCTTATGAAAGCCATCGGGAGCCCTCATGGGGAAGTGGTTAGAATGCAGTACTACATTCTAATTCTCCTGACTGCCAGCAGTTCAATTCTAAATGGCTTAAAGTTATATCAGCCTTCCATCCTTCCGAGGTGGGTAAAATGAGAACCCAGATTGCTGGGGGCAACCTGCTGACTCCATGAACTGCTTAGAGAGTGCTGTAAAGAAGTGGTATATAAGTCTAAATGCAAGTGCTAGTGCTATTGTTGTCATATACTGTATACAATTTTCCACACACAGTCATAAATGTAAACCACCAATTAGACTCATAGGTTGTGATGAATTAGATCAACGGTAGAAATTTCTACTATTTCTAATATTGTAGAATATTTTACAATATAGAGTTGAGATGTGGACTAAATGAGGGGGGTGGGAACCAAAGTTGGCATGTGGCACAAATCCATGTACTAACTAATGGTCAGAAATGGTTTCTGTTTAGAATTGTATTCTACAAGAAATTTAAAAAGTTATTTTGGACATTGAAGCATAACATGATTAGCCATTCTTCAAAGGAAGAAATTGAGCATCCTTTCCAATTAAAAACTTACCTCTTTGTTTAGGCCGGTCTGGCCTAGCCTCATCTCCCCCCTTCTTAAGATTTTAGATTTTCTATTTGGTTTAAATTGGTTTTAATATCTGGTTGTTTTTTTAAATTCAGCCACATGCTATTATATATTTTTAATAGAATTTTATTTTTTGATGTTTGTATTTATGTATTTTATAAGGCTGTACACCGCCCTGAGTCCCTTTGGGGAGAAGGGCGGTATAGAAATCTAAATAAAGATAAAGAAGAAGATAAAGATAGCATTTGATCCCTGTATTTGTTTCTTCCTCCTTGTGCATTTCTTTATTTTCCTGCCTTGCATTTCTCTGTAAGGAGCAGATTCCAAACTTTGTCATTTCTGATTTTTTTGAGGGGGGGCAGTGGAATTAGCAGAAACCAACTATGGTACTAACTATTAGGAAACACTACCATATAAACACTCAATGTTTCTCAGTCCCAGAGTTCTGTGTTCCATAGGGTTGCTATCACACAACATCTTAGAAACTGTGGCAACTTGCTGATGGCTCTCAAACAGTTAAGTCATCATGAGCACTTCGTGTGGCCTGATGTTAACTTTGAATCTAATACAAATACATTACCTTCTGCCATGAGATCTCCATCCTCCAATGACTCTATAGCATATTAAATAATATTAAGTTCCAACACTAGTCAGCTGTATCATGTTATTCTATACAAATATGTGGCTTGTTTTTTTTTAACCTCTTCTGATGGTATGTAGCAATTCTGTACCCTGCTGTGCTTGGCTTCAATCATTTTTCCTGGCACCACTATGTTCTAAAAACAGTAACTGGGCTGGATTGTGTACAGAAATCAATATAGGGAAATGACTTTTAAAAGGAACTCTGCAAGCCATGTATTTCCAGATTCTGCATCCCTGACTCACTGTCATTTCCTTTGGGTGGAGAAGGATTTCTCATGTCTCACCTTGAGTTAGGATGGATCTAACTCAAACTACATACCCAGGTTGTAGGCTTTGGAAAAGTTGGAGTTGCCTCAGAGAAAAATGGATATGACTCATTTTTGTTCTGCTTTGGGAGACATACGTTCTTCTCTGGTCTTTGTTTTATGACTAAAAAACTAGAAAACATTTCAGTCATGAAGAAAATAAAGGACAAATGACTGAAGCACGAGGAGGCTTAATTCTGAGTAGTTTAAGAAAGCAGCGTGTGAAAGCAAGGAGGTTAAACTACTGAATTGCAACAAATTTCCTATAAACTTCTCTAAGGGGTTATATTTAAGAGGTACGCATAATTAATATTTCAGATGATCCCCAGATACAGAATAGGAAGATCTTTAGTCCATAGTTTCATTATTAGCTAAAGAAATTCAGAGGAAAATATTGCTTGTTAGTCTCCCAAGTATGAAAAAAAATTCAAACTTTTGAAAAATGTAACTATTTTCTAATCTTCCAAGAATAGAATAAACAAATATTACTTATAAAATTTGAGATCTAATAACTGAAGATCAAGTGACAGCATCTGATTCCTGTTGGCTGAAAATTAGATTTTACAATTAACGTACTTGAATCTTCAACAACATCCAAGCTGCCCCAACAACTGTCATGTGAGATGTTTTTCAAAGAGTGATGATAGAGACATGAATCAGCTGATGGGCAGTGCATTTTGACAAAAATCCTAAGTCATTACCAAACTTGGACTTAGTAGCAAAGTCTCCTTAGGTCAGACAATAACTTTTGCCTTCTTATGGCTCATTCAGTTTCACGGAGTGACCTAGATTACACTGGACTTCTGTGATGTAAAGGAGCATTTCCCAAGTATTCTTCTGAAGAACCCTTTCTACATCCACTTGACTGTTAAGAAATCCCTCTCTACTAGCTTCCAGTCTGAGCTAGATCCCTGAGCTAGAGTCTTATTCTTAGACACTTATACGCCAAGCTTTAAATAGCAGAGAACCATATTACTTCAGAAAAATCTCAAGTTTTATCAGCCTCGCCTCTGATGAAAGACCTCCCCTCTGCAATATCCTTCTCTTTGCTGCCATCTAGCAGCCAATCAGGTTTTTGCAACCTAGATAGATCAATTGGAGTTTTAATAGACTCTTTAAAAAAACTTTTTTCTTGGCTTCTTCAGTCACAAACTTTTGTTAACATGTCTTGTCTGATTAAATTTATTGTGCTTATTGTGTTATTTATTTTAAACATTTACATATTTATCCGTTTTATTACAAACTTGCTTTATTCTTTTAAAATGTGTTTTTATTGTTTTTTCCCCTTTGGAATTTATGATTGTTATATGTAAATACTGGAAGTGTTTATTAACATGCAGCAGTACAGGAATACATTTCATAAATGCAAAACAAGTGCTATTTTAAGGCAGTGGTTTTCAACCTTTTCTATCTGTAGTTTATTTATTTAATGTTTCTAAACTGACCATCTCATTTAAAGAGAGGCCGGGCCCGGGCAGTGTACAATAATAATATAACTGATGAATAAAACAATGTATAAAAATTTACATTACAATTAAGTTCCATCATGATGAAAACAAAAAGCTAATTTTTTTTCAAGAAAGACATGTACTGTATAAGCATTATCCTACTGCAATGCTCTCTACGTGGGACTCCCCTTGAATCGCACCTGGAGACTTCAATTGGTCCAGAATGCGGCCGCGCGGAGGATTATGGGGACGAGGGGTCGTTCCCATGTGACTCCTCTCTTGCGCAAGCTGCACTGGCTTCCTGTGGTCTTCCGGGTGCGCATCAAGGTGTTGGTTACCATCTTTAAAGCGCTCCATGGCTTAGGACCAGGGTATCTACAGGATCGCCTGTTACCAGCAATTACCTCCCACCGGCCGGTACGCTCCCAAAGAGAGGGTTTCATACGAGTGCCATCAGCCAGACAGTGTCGGCTGGCGACCCCCAGGGGTAGAGCCTTCTCTGTACCAGCCCCAACCCTGTGGAATGAACTCCCCCCGGAGATACGTAGAATCCCGGACCTCCGGGTGTTTCGTCGTGCCCTCAAAACGTACCTATTTATTCAGGCCGGGTTGTCCTAATTTTTCCCCTTTTTTTGGAATTGATTTTATTTGATCATTTGTTTTGGAGGTCTTAGAATATTTTAAATTTTACATTTTAACATTTTTAATAATTGCCTAATTGTTTAATGTTTTTAAATTGGTTTTTAATTTCTGTATCGATGTATTTTTATCTGGCTGTTCACTGCCCTGAGTCCTTCAGGAGAAGGAGATATATAAATTTATGAAATTAAATTAAATTAAATTAAATCTTATTAAAGTTTCAGTGACTTATCCAGTTCCCACTTAGATTATTTCTGCACTCCATGTGAATTCCAATAAAATGTTTAAAATTCTTCAGATCCACCTTGGCCTGAAGATTGAAAGATAAGACTGGTAATGCTGGCATATTGACTTTAAAGGAAGTTTCTTCCCATTACTTTTTTTTTAAAATCAGTTTCTGGCAAATTTCAACATAGTTCCCTCAAGGGCACCACCTCAACTTATGACCACAGTTAAGACCAAAATTTCTGTTGCTAAGCGAGACAGTTGTTAAGTGAGTTTTACCCCATTTTACGACCTTTCTTGCCACAGCTATTAAGTGAATCAATGCAGTTGATAAAGTTAGTGACACAGTTGTTTAAGGGAATCTGGCTTCCCCATTGACTTTGCTTGTCAGAAGGTCTCAAAAGCGGATCACGTGACTCAGGGACACTGCAAACTTCATAACTATGAGTCAGTTGCCAAGCACCTGATTTTTGACTGTGTGACCATAAGGATGCTGCAAGAGTTGTAAAGGTGAAAAATGGTCATAAGTCGTTTTTTTCAGTTCCTTTGTAACTTTGAACAGTCACTAAATGAACTATTGTAAGTCGAGGGCTACCTGTACTTTAGATTGATGGAACTGTTGATAATCAAATACTATATGGTGTACGGGGAGCAAAGTTCAGTGTTATTTGCCCTTATCCTCCAAGCAAGGCATATTT
>JANHFO010005914.1:0-13345 GCA_032468095.1 Pareas carinatus | reverse complement strand
TCAGGTTTGTATCTTTAATAGTTTGGGAGATCTGGTGATGAATCAGTGAGTGGTATTTTGCATTTATATATATAGATAACTAAACATTTCATCACCCTTGGTCTAGCCAAATAGAAATTTACCTAAGTAATGTCATTTATTTCAACAAGATTTCTCTCCCTCTGCCAACTTTCTGCTCATATCAGCTAGCCCACTGAGAGTTAATTTCTTTTTTCTTTTCACTATTCAAAATTCGACAATTTTTTTTTAATTTCGGAAAATATAGAAGACGATAGTACCGATGATGATACCTGAGAGTAGAAGACAATATTTCTTTAAACATTTTACAAGAAGAGTAATAAATGTTACACAGATTCTTATCATACCGCTTTCTTTGCCAGGTGTTTGATGGTCAGTGGAAATTAGATGATTACACGGACAGCAGGCTTTTCTTTCATATCACAGTACAAAAACAAAGAGTATAAAACCAAGACCTGGAGAGACAACAAAAGAACCAGCTGCCCACCATCCCCCAACTGGGACCCAATCATCCAGACACACATTCAGAGCCATCTTTCACCTGATTAATCCTTTCCCGGGGCAGATTAATGCTTATCTGCTCAATATCCATCTGCTTTGCAATTTCTTTGGCCTGCAACCTGTTCCAGACCCCTATCTGAACACTTTCCTCATATACAGATGGGAAGAGATAGGAAGCATCATGTTATATTAGTAAAGTCAATGACAACATGTCATCACAGCTATTTTCTCATCACTCTCCTGGAATATAAATTGTATATCTCAGAAGCACAGATAGCAGAGAAATAGTGTCCTAGTAACACTGCAGACAAAGCAATGAAAACTCTTATTCACACTATTGTACATTGGGTTGGGTTGTGTCCAAGAAGAACGCATGCTATACACACTTTTCACTACGTACTTTGCGTTTCAAGCATCATACTCCTAAGAATTACTTGATTATCCAGTATACGTGCTTCCATCATTCTGATCTCTCTTAGATGCAAATTAAGTCACACAGTGCAAACAAATTCAAACTGACAGGTTGCAAAATCAGTTGGGCATCCCTATCTTTGAATGCATCGTGATTTCAAAAGCCAAACAAAATCCTGTATGAGAGTTTGTGGAGAACTTTAGCCCATATTCCAATATTCTCATGTGGAAAACACAACCTCCCCTTTTGAAAAAGGAAGTCAGGAAGCAAAATAGCACATTTGATAAATGGCATTGCCAGGGAAGTAATACTGTGGCCATTACTAACTGAGGATTTTTTAAAAAAAATCTGAAGACTATGGCCATGGAGATGTCTTTCCTATTTCTGGAACTGCATACTCTGATGTTCAGGATTGCGTCTGAGCTAGCAGTCATGACAAGACTTCTCATACCTGTCACTGAGAATGACAGACAAGGACATTTATCTGAAAGGCTGGATGGGCAGTGCAGCAGATTTTGGTAGAAGCAACCTTCTTTGTCTCATTGCTGACTGAAGTAATGGAAGGTCAAACAGGAGTGGAGCCCAAGCAGGTCCACTAGGAATTAAGAGAGAAATAGCTCTGAATGCTGGAAAAAATAGTATGCAAGATATTAATACTTAAATACTTAAATACTTAAATACTTAAGAAGGGAAACTTCCCTGTTCCCATCCTGAGCTTAGATGTATTCAATAAAATTCTAAGAGCCGGGACATGTGCCTTATCAGTGATGGTGGGGAAAATCAGAAATTTAGGGAGAAAATTGCAGATATATATAATTTTAGACCTAAAACCGTATTTAACTTTTAGCATGGACAGCTAAAGTGTGGTAATAAAGTATGGATTTTCTCCAGATGATCAGTAGGCATTTTACCAAACAAAAATGAAAACAAAAGAATTTAGGTCACACGTGATCAAAATAGTTACATTTGGACAAAGAGGCTAGCTAATTTATAGATTCTGCTTTCATACTGAAAGGCAACAATAATGATGAAGCTTTAGTTCCAATGCAATATATTTATAAACATGCTGAAATTTTCAAAATCATATTTTGTGCAAGTGTTAGAAATGCGTAGACCCAAACATTTCTACTGATAATAAATTCCTCTGGGAAAAAGAAGCTCTGATCAATAAGCAAAGTCAAAAATAATTCCTTATTCTGAGATATGCTTCCTACGGCAAAGGAAAAACTTGGCCTGGGTAAAAACTGTCATCAAATTCCTGCATGACAAAAGAAACCCTCTTTATATTATATAGTCCTCGACTTAGGACCACAATTGAGCTCAAAACCTCAGAGACATTTGTTAAGTGAGTTTTGCCCCATTTTATGACCTTTCTTGTCATAGTTGTTAAGTGAATCACTGCAATCATTAATAACATAGCTGTTAAGTGAATCTAGCTTTCCCATTGACTTTGCTTGTCTGAAGGTCATAAAAGGTGATCACGTGACCCCGGGACACCGCAACCATCATAATTTTGATCACATGACCATGGGGATACTACAACGGTCATAAGTGTGAAAAACAAGTCACTTTTTTCAGTATTGTCATAACTTTGAATGGTCACTAAATGAACCGTTGTAAGTTGAGAACGACCGTTATTGAGGACTACCGTTATTTAGTAATAGCAGAAGCATTCTAGATTGCAACTAAGTCCACAAAGGTCTCTTATAAAGCACTGTGAAATCTCCCAGAAGAATTAAGAGTTTGGTACTTGTTAGATCAGTCAGCTTTGATAGGTCACAAGAAACAACTAGTATCTCTTGTTTCCCTCAAACTCCATGTCTAATATGTGACATCTTTAATTCAAAGATGTGCAGTGACAAAGACCTCATAAGGACCTTAAACCTGGACACTTGCTAATTATTTTACATTAAAATCTTCTAATGATGTCAGGGGAAGCTTCTCATTCTAGTGTTGTTTTCATTTTGAAAAGTATTTGTACTATAGTTGGAGGCCCTCAAATTCTGGAAATGTCCTATGTGTTTCTAGAGGTCTTCAACAGCTCAATAAAAAAGGTTTACAACATGTATATAAGCTATTGCTGATCTATAATATTATATGTGCCTATTTTTGGTAACCAGAACAAATCTGCCCACTGTTGCATTTTAGTGTCTAGCAGTAAAGGTTTAGACATAACACTATAGGGTTTTATTTGTTTTGTATAAAAACACAGTGGTCACATCCTTATGATACTTAAGTTTATAGAATGTAAGCAAAGCACCTATAATGAATTATATTTCAAAAGAGCTGTACAGAGGGAATTAGTCCTACTTTGCTTCTGGTCGAGAGAACAAAGGCACCACTTTCCTTCTTCTGCCATCAAGTATTCTTAATTAAAGCGACAATTCTAATAACAGGTTTGTTTCTCTGCACCAAACCACATCCAGCAAATTAACGTCGCAGAGGCAGTTTAACTCCTAACCTTCAGTTAGTATCCACTGAAAGGTATCCACAATAACTTGCAAATATTAGCTAGCAACCATTCCGCTATTTTCTCTCTTTACTAGCCCATTATACTCTGTGGCCAAATGCAGATGTTCTTGATTGTACAGTATAGTCATGTGCAGGGGGTCCTTGACTTACGGCCACAACTGAGCCCAAAATTTCTGCTGCTAAGCAAGACAGTTGTTAAATGGTTTTTGACCCATTTTACAACCTTTCTTACAACAACTGTTAAGTGAATCACTGCAATTAGTTAGTAGCACGGTTGTTAACTAATTCTGGCTTCCCCGTTGATTTTGCTTGTCAAAAGGTCTCAAAAGATGATCATATGATCCTGGAACACTGCAACAGTTGTAAGTATGAGTCAGTTGCCAAGGATATACATTTTGTTCACATGACCGTCAGAATGCTGCAATGGTCATAAATGTGAAAAATGGTCCTAAGTACTTTTTTCAGTGTCATTGTGACTTCACTAAACAGTCACTAAACAAACTGTTGCAAGCCAAGGACTATATGTATAAATCTTACTGAACTCCTAGTCTGGCAAGTAGAAAGTTCCGTGTACTTTTAAAATGGGAATTGATATATAATTTTCTCACAGTCCTCAGACTTTTTGAAGTGAATATGACATTTCATACCTAAAGATACTATTATGCAATCTTTTCATATGAACCAGTCAATAATCTATTGATTGAACATGGATCAAAGTTTTGATTTAGTCATTTTAAAAAGCTGAAAACGACTCCTTTGTCACAATTGTCCCTGGAGGATTCTCTACAGAAAACAGAACATACATATTGAAATAAATGTGGATATCTGCATGAGAGAGACAGAGAGAATGTGTTTTCACAGAACAGAACTTCAAAAATTATCTGTATGATGAATATTTAGTTTACTGTCAGCATTTCCTGACTGCAAGGCAATAGCAGTGGTGAGTCGAATCATTTTTCAAAGATTGCTCTATATGGTTCTGATTACAGCAGAATGGCATTCTTCATCTGCTTATCTGGTCAACTCCTGTTTGCTTTACTGATATATGAATTATATACTGAGAACTTCTGCACTGGAGACAAATTTCTTCTGTGTCTAATCACACTTGGCTAAGTAAACCAATTCAATTCAATTCTATTCTATTCTATTCCATTCCAGTCCATTCCATTTTGGGGCAATCTTTGTGAAATATTGTATTATAAGCACAACCTTAATATTAACTTTGACTTTACCCAAAGTTGATTTTTAAACTATTTTTTTCTTTGAACAGTATGTTAACATGTGGAGTTCTTGGTGCTCTTTAAGCTTGGTTGTTTACCTGCAGATATTTCATTACCAACTAAGTAACATCAGTATTAGTGAGTGTGCCATTTCCTTCCTAGTTATATGCAATAGCTTGCCCTACCAGGTGTGGGCTTGGGTTTCTTCTTGGCTGTTCCTTAATTAGGGTACTATTTACTAATTTATTGTTAGTCTGGTATTAACCCTTGCTTATTTATTTTATTTATTTTTTATTTATTTATTTAGATTTGTATATCGCCCTTCTCCCGAAGGACTCAGGGTGGTGAACAGAAAATGTAATTACCTGAATGTAAGCTGCTGGGGAGGATGCATTATGATCCTTTTGTTTCCTTCTTAGCTTTTTCATTGTCTTGCTTGAATGGTGCGTAAATGTGATTTATCTCTATGTGACTTTTGATGGCTGATTTGTCTGAATGCCAACTTTCCAGGAATTCCTTACCATTTTTTATTTTAACTTCGTCTATTTCCCACCTGAAACTATGGTTGAGTCTATCCATGCGTTGTGAGATTAAAGAGTTTTCAGCATGTCTTCTGACTGTTATGGTGTTCATGGATGTGCTCTGCTAGTCTTCTGCCTCCATTCTATATAGTAGTTAAAAACTACTATATAGTTTCCTATTTATATGTTGTAAATGCCTTCAACTTTTTTCTTCTAGAGCTACTGGATCTTTTGGTTTACTCAATATATTTCGGAGGGCTTTAGTCGGTTTAGATAGGAAAAGGATAGCACTAACATACATCAAAAATATATCTGAAATAACACACTATTACAACCATGTGGCCTCACTTTGGCACACAAGGTGCAGTGCACTATCCTTTTGTATATTTTGTTCTTTTTTTAACTTGGAAGTCACCAGGGATTAAACTCTGAGTTACACATGCATGCATATTGCTGAGTTATGCCTTTTCCTTTTCTTATTGCAAATCAGTGCTTAAATGCTCTGATTGTGTTTTGCAGACTATCCAAATACAATTAAGCTACAGTTCAAATGGAATTTTTGACTTCCTATTCATATTTTCCTATTCAGTGCTATTTGTGAGTGCAAACGTAATGCATTCTCTTCTCTCCCTGCAAACTGACAGTTTTAAAAAGAAACTAATCAGTTGTCCTTGTAGTTTAAGTATAGCTAGGAATGATAGCTCAGAATTTGAGCTTACAATACTACAGAAAACATCTAATTCCTTTACTAAACCCTTAACAAATTGATGGTATCTTCACAAAAGCATGGCGTTGTTCTAACCCCTCCCCAAAGCCTCGTGTTTCCAAAATACAGTGCTGATTTGCTCAGTATATGAGTTGTTTAGCAGCAGTACAGTGAATCCTACACCAGTTCTGAGATCACTTTGAGATTCATTTAAGATGGAAAAAGATTGTTAGCGCCTTACAGTTGGAAAAGGAGCACTCAGATGCACAGTGAAGACAAATCGGTTACAGCTAAAGTCATGTCAACCTTGAATGTCCCCTTATATACAAAGTGCGGAAGATTCACTTCTAGTCAGATTCCCGAGATCATTCTGCGGTTAAGTCTTTGGGGGTTTAGATCAATGAAGATATTTCAGCGCAAATCCAGCATCTCTGATAGTTATGAGAGCATTATGAGAGCATTATTGCATTGCTTTCCCTCCAGCACCAGGGTGACCTCAGAACATTTCAGCAGTAATGAACACTGCTGATGAGTGATGAATGATACCAGCTAAAGCCTACAGCAGGGAAATCCCAGGACACTCCTATGATCCCGGTTGCGCTGCTCCTGGCAGTTCTGAAGTGCAGCTGGGGCCAGTGCTGAACACCATCGCCTCACCATGAGACGCTGAACGCCACTGTGCAAAATTGCTTTGTAATGCATATGTTCTGTTCAAAGCTGCCTCTGCTGCTTACATCTTTGGCATCAGAAAGGATTTAATTTCCCCACAAAGGCCCGAGAGAAATGAACAATGCAATGTGCACAGTGGGCATAATCCGTGGCTCTTGTGGATGCCACAGAGAAATCCATTCTGTCTTCTCCTAATCCTAGCACACAGCCGAGGTTACCACGACAAAGCTGAAGGGACCGGCTCTATTTATAGCCTTTAATTTCATCCTGCATCAGTAGATTTTTCAGGCACAGGAAAAACAGAGCTTTTAGCTTGCTTCCATTTTTAACCTATTCACTGCTCACAGATTGTGGAATTCCAAATGAGCCTGCATGATTTAAAGCCCAGGAAATAAAAAGAGGTCCTGATTTATCCCTCAGGAATCGCAACGCTGGCTTATTGGATACCACACTGGTACTCCACAGATAAAAGGAAATAACCAATTTGTTCAATGGCAATGATTATTTGGTGAAATTTGGGGAAATTGAGACAAATTCCACTCCTTCTTCAGAATATGTTTACTGGTTTTCCTCCTCCTTCCCCCCATTCTTTCTTTCTCACTTTGACAAAAAGGGTTCGTGTATTCTCTCTTTTCCTGTTTCAGAACCTTTTTCTTTTAAAAAAGTGGGTTGCAGTGCTGCAAAGGACAAATTTCATGCAGTCACACAAAGCAGGCAAGCTGCTTTTGCAAGATAACAAACCTCTAGAGAGAACCTGTTTGTTAAAGCCACTAATCCTAAACTCACAGAACTTTTGCAGAGTACAACTGAGAGATACAGCAAATACATTATAGAAGCAACTGTTTTGTCATTTAGAAATTTCCTATTGAAGAAAATCCTTTGATGAATTAAAATTTTCAGATGGATCTACTCCCTCCTAGTGACTTCAGTTTATTTCCCTACAATCTTGAATACTTTAGGAAGGATCAGAAACTTAGGATGTGTTACCATGGGAGTAAAAAAGATTGTGAATCTGATCCATAAGGAGATCGCTCTTGCTTTATATAATGCATCAATTATATACAGGGTGCAATTCTTCGAACTCAAGCAAGTTGGCAATATAGTTTTAAAACAAAATCTCATAAAATCTTCCATTTGCATCTGCCTTTTGACTCACTGTGCAGATGGCTTTCTCTCCCTATCCATCCTGCAGCCTGTTTGGGATGCATCTAGCATGTTACAATTTCACTAATTATTGATGTAAGCAAAGTGACCTTTCATGTCAACATATTTGAAGTTTAAAGATATAAAAACATTTTATGATGGGTCAGTATGACTGAGTGGAAAGATAACGCGCTGGTTTCATAAAGTATCTCTGGCTGGAAGTGCCACCTTCTACAAAATCTGTACTCATGGCTCTGAAGAGAAGCAATCATACAGCTCAGTGAACTGTTTCAGTGCTATACAGAACAAGAAATGTAGAAGGACTTGGCCCGATAATTAATCTGGTGTAATTAAACCCAGTTAGCTAAAACTTCTCAAACTCTCCCAGTGGATGGCCTTATTTCTCTTTACCAGTGGCTTAAAATGAATTAGTCCAATATAAATGTCAACTTAGGGATTTGATTTGCATCACTTTGTATAGAGTCAACCTACGTTTGAGTAAGAAATAAGAATATCTACACTAGGATTTTGTTGGATCGTTTTTAAAAAAAAAATATTATTATCAAAAGCTTTCCCAAGTGACCTATGCACACATCCTCTAGGTCATCTTATGTACTGTTGAAATTGTAATCCAAACAAACAAACACCAATGCGGAAAATTATAAAGTGAATTATACCTCAATAAAGTCAATATTCATATGGTGTTCACTTTTTTAAAAAAAGTTGGAAGCTGAATGCAAAGGTGAAATATTACATTATTATAAAGGTTTCTGTGAACCAATAAAATCTCCTTTTAGACGAATATCTTGACAACATTTCTTAAAACCCTAACATGTATGAAGATATAAATAGAAAATTATTTTCTGCCCAGGGATAGGTCAATTTAGGATCTGCATGCATGCATAGGGGAGACTAATGTTTCCTTCCCTTTCTGCAAATCGGAAGAGGAGAGAGAATGGAAATGAAATACTGTATAACAGCAGATTGAGATCGTACAGAACTCAATTTAGGAGGGAGTCCCTGTAGATTTTTACTCTGCTAGTTGTTGCTGACTGTAGGGGGCAGTGCTCATCTCTGTTTCAAGGTCATTGAGCCAGTGCTGTCCAAAGACAATTCCATAGTCATGTGGCCAGCATGACAGCACAGAGTGCTGTGACCTTCCCACCAAAGTGGTATCTATTTATCTACTGGCATTCACATGCTTTTGAACTGCTAGGTTGGCAGGAGCTGGGGCAAGTGCAGGAGCTCACCCGATTACGTTGCGTTCAGGTCTCAAACCTGGTTTGTCAGCTTTTCAGCTGACAAGCCCATAGTCTTAACCACTGAGCCACCATGCCATCTTAGATTTCGACTTAGAGAGATTTATAGATATTGAAATAATGTGTTCCAAGTAAGGAAAAATAGATAAAAATCATAGTATAATAAAAAAAAGAGAAAAATTAACACCAGGAGAATAGAGAAACCTGGGAAAAAAGCTTCCAACATTAACTTGAAGCAAGCCTATTAAAGATGCATTATAAAAGTTTAATTCTTAGGTTCTAAAGTTTTGTTTATATATGTGTATAATACGTACAAATAATATTTTGATTTATTCTGAGCATCAGTGAAGCTTATCTGCAGAGTTTAGTGTTCAATATTTAAATATTTGAGAATATTTCTCTGAATTTCACTATGACTCATAGCAACATTTATTTGAAATATTTTGACCCCTGCCAAATTTATATATCCATGTTATGCATAATAAATTTCAAGAGAATGAAAGTTTAACAAACTATTTCATTTTCCCTTTATTGGTCATGGTGATATGATGGAAGCTATTTTGGCTACAAGCCAGAGTTATGCTATAAATGTGATTACTGTCAAGTCACCCAAAAAGAAAAGAGATAACTGACAGATCCATTATCACCATTTTCTACAAACACTGACACAAACAAACAACACTTTAGAACAGCACATCAGTCACCTACTTGTTTTGGATAATCAAACCTAAAAATAACATAATTGCCATAGGCAACAAGGAATTTGAGTGAAGGTTTTCAAATGTCTCCCTTCCTCCACATTTGGCCTCATCAAAACTAGCAGAAAAGTACAATCAGTTCTGGGAAGGCAAATTCACCATGAAGTTCTTCAATGCCCACAGATG
Organism: Pareas carinatus; assembly: GCA_032468095.1. Lineage (NCBI taxonomy): Eukaryota > Metazoa > Chordata > Lepidosauria > Squamata > Pareidae > Pareas > Pareas carinatus. Next base: position 3,540 of record JANHFO010005914.1, on the reverse strand, counting down.
AGTCATCTTAAATCAAGATGAAGGCTCCACAGCTAATCATGTCATAGTGTAGAATATATGGAAAGGGGCAGTGTAACTATAAACGTGTTTTTCATTCAAGACTCATGTATCCAGTCTTAATGGTTCATTTATTTTTCAAGTCTAGCATCTCTGACCTTTAGTAAAGGCTGTTAATGTTCAGTGTCCTCAGCAAATAAAAAGCATCCTCACTGTTGATGACAGTCTGAACTCTTCCAGAGATTCTCCCTTGATCTCTTTGGAACCCTGGGATCTGCTAACCTTCCCAAAGCAGAATATCATCATAAGCAAAGTTTCTGATCAAGGGATTGTCTGAATGCCTCTTTTGATGTTTGCATTCTTCACATTTCATACTCATTTATAGAATCTCTTTTGCATATTTAATGGAGCTGCTAGGCACCCATATGAATATTATCTACTTTGTGCCATAAAGCTGCTGTAATTTTGCATAATTTGTAAAATGCAATGGCAGTGCTTAAAGCCTGCCCCTAAACCATGAAAGGATTTGTTCAATTAGGCTGGTTTAATCTGTTTCTTAGACTTTGCAATCACAAAAAGGCCATTTATGACATCTACATAAAGATCATAGCCTTTCTCCTCCTTGTTTAATAAATTGTTGCTGCTGCTGTTGCTATACTTTCCAAATGTGCTAACTTTATACTTACATAATTTACAACCAGTGTTATTAATATATTTGGAGGACACCAGTTTGGGAATGACTGTATTATATGATCAAAAAATGATATTTCAGTTCAGTGGTCTGGATATTAGAAGTTAATTAAGGGGAATTCTTCTGTACATTTCATTTCTCTGAAATCCCCTGTTCCTTTTCCACACAATAAAGTTAGGAGGGAGGATGAGATAGAAAACACATGCAACTTGTGGACTTCAACTCCCACAATTCCTCAGCCAGCATTGAAAAACAAAGCACTTCAAAACAAGCAAGCAGCAAATTAGCTAGACTTGATTCCCTTAATCTGGTTTCATTATCAAAAAGGATACCAAACAGAAGGTTGACTCAGCCTTCCATCCTTCTGAGGTCAGTAAAATGAAGAGCCACATTGTTGGGGGCAATATGCTGATTGTGTAAACCACTTAGAGAGTACAGTAAAACACCGTTAAGCGGTATATAAGTCTAAATAATCAATATGTTTTGTTACTTTTACACGCTACAAACCCAGTTCTGGATTTTCCCAGCCTACAATACTATTTTTTTAATTAAATACTTAAACCTCAGGACGACCCTCGGTTACAGTCCATTGCATGGTCCGGTAAACTAGCATTTTAAAGATCAATTCATCCAGGCTCTGAAATTTATTATAGTTGTAATGTTAGGAAAGGAAGGAAAAATTGTTTTCCTATCAATGGCAATAAATAAGGAGACTCTTGTGGATTGGAAAGCTTTTTTTTCAAAGCATCTTGAGGGTAACTTATTAATCACAGATCTCGCAGTGCCATGTTGCTATTAACTTTAGAGTTACCTCTTCCACAATCAGAATACTCCATCTTCATATTCACCTCACCAAAACAGAGGAAGGCGGAAAGGAATGCCTGAAATTTGAGACTCAGACTGATTTAAAAGGTGAATGAATCTCCTAGTTGAGCTCCCTTCCTGAGGATTTCATGGACATGCCACTTAAGTTTTCTTGGTATTTATACTTTGATTATTCAAGTATTAACCATGATGACCCACAATAAGCTTCTAATCTAAATAAGGTCAATCAGATGCTGGCACTTGCCAAGACTGAGAATAAAAGCATACTTTAAAAATGCTGCAGAAAAAAAGTTAATAATCAGCATTTTGCATATTTTGCTAAGATTGATGGCAAGGTCTGGTTGGATAATTGATCCAGCTGATGAATGGTCAATCTAATTCATATGCTTCATCTTCCAGGGAGCAATTCCACAGTCTATTTCCTCAAAAGCAATTTGAAGATGATACATGGTCATGCTCATTTTGGTGGATGTAGAAATGAAGAGAAAAAGTGAAAAATCACTGCCTTGCCTCAACGTTATTGCAAATCCCAAGCCAGCAATAAAAAACCATTTCATGGCAAAAAATAATAAAAAGAATTAACTACTTGCACTTTTCCCATCCAAGTGACATTGTACTAATTTGCTGAAGTGTCTGAAAAAAATATCCTAGCTGCTCCTGGAAAACTACTGAGATGTCATCAAACTATTATCCTTTTGGGCCCTGGTTGTATGACTGTAGTTATAAACTCTGAATGTTGGATGAAGCAAGGCTGTTTTATAAATAGGAAAGTAACCTACCCATAATCACCACAGAACTGCCGCCTCCACAATCAATTTATTTCTCAGATGCAGTGTGTGTGTGTTTGTGTGTGTGTGGGTTGCATCCAAGAGATAAATTTGTGTTTCCAGGGCTTTATAGGCTTCTCCAAACAAATAAACCAGACAATATATGATTCCACCTCTATAAATCGGAATTAAACTGCAAGAAAGATTATATATCACCATACAACATAATCAATAAAATCACCTATGTACAACCCATGAATAAAGCACAATTGGCAAAATACAATTAACAACTTCTAACTGCTTGAGGGGAAAAACACCCCAGGGCCTATTTAAATAGCCAGGTCTTAATAGACTTCCTAAATGCCAAACAGAAGGGGTTGTTCATATGTTCAGGGAACTGCTATTCTACAGATCGGTAGCAGGGACAGAAAAGGCATGACTTGTTGAGTGACAGCGCATGGAGAGAGCCCATCCTTCTTAACCTTATTGGGTTGGCATATATTATGGGGAGAAAGCAGTCTCACATTATCCAGGCCCTCAACTCTGCTTCCTTGGAAGGTGACAACTAGAAACCTGAATTTCACCCAGAAGTCAATTATGCAGTGCAGACCTGCAGCAGTAGCATTATATAGGCACAATACGAGGCACCCATTCTGTAGTTCTGAATAGTCTTCCTTCAAGGGCAGTACCAGGTAGAATACATGATAATAGTCCATTCAAAAGGTGAATAAGGTATGAGTGGTAGTGAACACAAGTTCCCATTCCAGGAGTCATAATTGATACACCTGATGAAATTCTAAGAAAACCCCCCTAGCCAATAGCTGCCAAAAGCACTTTAAGCAGGACCAAGATCTCAAGAGGACTTCCAACCTATAAATCATGTCAATATGGGGGAGCACCACCCCATCCAAAATTAAACTTGGAATTTCTTTCAAACCTAGACATAGTTCAAGATGGTGGAATTAAGGTTCAGCCCCTTTCTCTCCATCCAGAACTGAAAAATCTCCAGGCCTATGAACAAAACTTCCATATCATCACTTGTTTAGGATCAAAATGCATAGTTGAATATCATATTGATGATATCAAGCCATGACAGCAGATCCCTCTCCTAGTGGCATCATGTAAATACTAACTAAGTGTAAAGAGCACCGAGTCTTGTTGACATTTCTTTTTTTTTTTTTTTTTATTAGAAAAAGTTTTATTGGATTATCAAAAAAAAAACAAAGAAATTTTTTTACATAAATCAAATTTTCCTTTACA
>JANHFO010005912.1:25006-36032 GCA_032468095.1 Pareas carinatus | reverse complement strand
TTTCCTCAGGGCAGATGGGTTCCAGGAGGGGATCGAGGCCCTGGGCTTTCAGGCCGCCCCAGCATGTAAGCAGTTTGGAGTTGGTAAAGAGTAATAGTATTTTAAACTGATTAAGAAATGAAAGGCACAACTTACTGTCCATTTGAAAATTAAATTCCGAAACAGCTGTTTTGTTCAACAACGAATTGATTGATTTTAGCCCGTCTCTCAGCATCAGCATGCAAGCTTTAACATAGCACTGCCCCCCCTGAATCTTTTTGCAAGCTGTTTGCTGTTTTGAGGAGTCTTGTGCAGAAATTCTGAGATGATCCCTAATCCAGGGAAGTCATATAAACTGAAGAAATGCCAGTTCCTTCTCTTAGTTGTGAGAAAGCTACATTCCAGGGGAAAATCCCTCGAATCCAACCCTGGGCAGTGCATTAAGCTGGCCATAACACCGGACGTTCTCAGAACAGAGTTACAAATTGAAAGCAACCCACCAACCCAGAAATCAGATATGAAAATAGAAAATTAGATTTGAAAATACATCGGTTTTGAGAAGCAAACAGTAAACCTTAATATGGTTTAGATTGATCACATAATTGGGATTAATGTTTAGATATTTTGAGAATTAACAGAAAATGTTTGAATAAAATGTCGTCAGGCAATGAATTATCCAAAGGAACAAAAGTTTCACTCTTGCTCTACGTAGGCAATTTGAAACTAAAGGCAAAATTATCTACAGTTATTGCTTTTCAATACTTCAAAAATATGTTTTCTCTTTATTTTTTGTTTCTCTTTATTTTCTCCCTTAAATTATTTTATTTTATTTTCTATTTCTATTTTTTCTTTAGGTTTAGTTTTAGTTATAATTATGTGGTTACTTCTGTCATGTTCTCATCATATGCTAAATAAATAATGTAAGTTTACTTTGCATTTTACTATTAAAATCACAATTCTTAATAAAAACTATATATAAAAATTATGGAGGAAAGGTTTCCCAACTGGATGATGCACCTGAGTTGGCATTGGCTTATCTGGCTTTGATTGTCCCCAGCATTCTTTCAGTGAGGTTTTCTTCAACCCTTGGTTTTCACACCTTTTTCATTCTTTCTTGCAGACCTCTCTTAATGGAGAAACCAGATGTGGTGATAGGGACACCATCCCGGGTCTTGGCACATCTACAGATGCAGAACTTGAAATTGCAGAATTCGTTAGAAATTTTGGTGATAGATGAAGCTGATCTGCTTTTTTCATTTGGCTTTGAGGAAGACTTGAAGAATCTCCTCTGGTGAGTTCTGGTTCTGATTCGATATAATTTTTATTCAGAATTTTAATTGCAATGTTAAAAACAAACAAAAAATAGAAAAATAGGGGAAAAAAGATTTAAAACTTTAAGAAAATGAAGAAAGAGAAGGAAAATGGAATGGTTTTCATCCCATCACATTGGCCTGTTCTACCTGATCAGGCAGGGAAAGTATGTTATGGACCCTGTCAGTTAACCAACTCCAGCTGGCCAGGTCCCGGATGAGAGCCTTCTCTGCTGTAGCCCCCCCTCTGTGGAACAGTCTCCCCTCAGTAAGGCAGGTCCCCACTTTCCTGACCTTCCGGAAAATTGTAAAAACATGGCTCTGCAGCCTTGCTTGGGGAGCGCAGAAGATTATGTAACCATGAGGTTAGTTAGCACCTTGAAAGCCCTCTTTGCCTTTTAGTTAATTTTAACATTGTTTTTAATCATGTCTCTTGCCTCTTTTTAAGTCTTAACTTTTATATACTGTTTTTATGTTTTAATATTTTATTGTATATCATCCAAAGTCCCTCTGTGAGAGAGATGAGAAGTTCCAAAATGTAACTCTTCACAAACAGCTTACAGATATCTTTTCATTCTGTATCCTTTATCTCTAAGCAAATCATAAAACACATTTTTGAATCCTGGTGTCAGCAAAATATCCATAATTAGAACTTTGCAAAAAAAATGTCTTATTTTAACTTTGGTCAAATAAGCCAACTTTATTTTCTTTCCTTTTTACTTATAACAGTCTTAATCTTTACTTCAATCAAATATTGTAGGATTTGATTTCTCTTTCATTCTTCTTTACACCATTGAATAGATTTCTTCAAGGCTTTAACATGCCTCTTTTGTGAGTCCAATAAGAAAAATATTTTCCAGGTGATTCTCTTGGTTTATCCATTTTAATTTTTAAAACTTCAATCACTTTCTTTTGTATATCCAGTAAAGTGTCCTTTCCTAGTAAAGTGTCCTTTCCTAAATCATTCTTTTGGTCTGTCATTTGTAGTTCCACTTTTAGTACTTTCTCTAAAAAAATAAAATTTCTTCCACATCTGTCCTTCCTTTATTAATTTCTTTTTAACATAATCTATCCATAAAAGCAGACATCCTTATTAGCGATATTAATTGCTAATTTATGGCTCCATTCTTCAGAGATCTCCTTTAATGTTTCCAATATTACAATGTTTGTGTCATTTTATAAACTCAAATATGAACAGACATGATGAACAAGCTTGTATTTTCTTTCCTTTTTCTTAGAATCTTTAATTCTCTCTACTCTCCTGTTCCTAAAATCATAAAGTAACTTATCTTTGTTATGACTTTGCAGTAGCCAGGATAGCCAAAATAAATTTGTTTCCCATGAGCAGCAATTATTTTTTATAGTTAACTCTAAAATCTTATTTAGCTTTTTGCTATAGTCTCTTTGTGAGGAGGAGGTGTCTGGAGCACATGTCTGCCCTCTTTTTATCGGTAGAGATTCCTAAGAACTGGTCTACTTCCCAGTTCCTTGGTGTTTGCTACAGACGTCAGCTGTGCTTTTGCAGAGATATCTTTAGTTCATCATCCTTCCCCTGGAAGTTTATTTATTTAGTTCAACACCTTGGGGCCCCAGTGCTAAAAGTTGGATTTATTTTAAAACATTATGCAGGCAGAAATTTTAAAATATGCTTATTGGTTGTGATAATTTTCATTTTTTTAAATGTTCAACTTTTAGTAGGCTGGTTGGAGGACAACACTCAGCTTTAATTTACCCCTGCCTGATTTTGCTGCCTGCATTATAAAGAGGGGATTTTATTCAATCCTTTTTGAGAAATACCTGAAGTATAATGAACTCTAGAACAGGAGGTATTTTGTTTTGACTTTGGAGCATCTGAAACATTTATTTCAAACCTAGAGAGACCTCAACCTCAAAAAACTTGGCATACTGTTATTGGAAAAAATGTGGAGAAAATAACACAGTTTATTCTGTCACAATGTTAAAGCTATTGTGTGATTTGTTATGCAAGAGTTGTTACACTGTTACAACATTGCCTCAGAGGCATTTCATTCCGTTCTGTTGGTGGGGCAGGGTGGTCTTGGGCTTTGATCTGCCATCCCATTCACAGGGCTGATGCACTCTTGTTTCCCTGCAGCCATTTGCCCAAGATCTACCAGACCTTCATCATGTCAGCTACCTTCAATGAGGATGTGCAGACCCTGAAGGAGCTGGTGCTGCACAACCCTGTAAGGAACGGTGGGTTGGGTCTGGGGGCAGGTCGGCTTGGTAGGTGCCTGATTTAGAGGTTTTGTACTGCAGATTGCAGGCCTTGGGTTGACTTTGCCTTTTGCCCAGCTGTGGTGGCATAGAGCCTGGAAGAAGGTACCTCCTGCGTTCTTCTGGTTGTGTAACAGGCAGGTCTTCGCGCTTCTCTTACGCAGGTGACTCTCAGGCTGCAAGAAGCACCGTTGCCGGATAGCTCCCAGTTGAGCCAGTTCCAGATCCAGTGTGAGAATGAAGAGGACAAATTCCTGCTGCTATATGCCCTCCTAAAGCTTTCCCTAGTACGGGGGAAAGTTCTCCTCTTCGTCAACAGGATTGACCGCTGCTACCGCCTCAAGCTTTTCCTGGAGCAGTTTGGGATCGCTGCCTGTGTCCTCAATTCAGAGCTGCCTGCTCAGTCCCGGTGAGCCTCAAGAAGCTGGAGCTTGGGGTTGGGCGAGGAAGGGCTGTTGGCAGAATGGCTGATATTTCCTGGACAGATTACAGTTGTATTCCCAGGAAAAACCACGCTTCCTCAGAATTTTTTAAATGCTTCTGAATTGAAAGGAATAGACAGCTATAAGCTATTGCTCAGGGGACACATTTTCCGGGTTAGGGTTGGAGCAGTGGCCCCCAACCTTTTGGGCACCAGGACCAGTTCCATGCAGAAAGGTTTTTCCGTGGCCTGGAGGGAACGTGGTTTTGTGCTCTGCCTGCCTCCTGCGAATGGGGATTGGCTTGTTTGTGCAGCCTGGTTGCTGGCATGCTACACCCTGGTGCCGGTCCACGGACCGGCGGGTTGGAGACCCCTGGGTTAGATGGCCTCATGGCAGCAGGACAGAACACAATTAACATTGCTAGCTTCCAGGCGCAATCTGTTTAACATGTACATATTTGAATCTGATATTTTATATTTTACACTTTGTGTCGTATGGCATGCTTCATTTTAACTGTGATGCTTCTGACACAAATAAACAAAGCATGCTTCCGGCTGGTGGGAAGTGGGAAGCCTTGATGATCTCAGGGACTTGGAAAGGACCCACAAAGCCAGCAGATCCTGATCTGATCATCTTCCAGATGCCACATCATCAGCCAGTTCAATCGGGGCGTCTACAGTTACATCATTGCCACAGATGAGCAGGACCTGGCAGAACCAGAGGGGACTGGCAGGAAAAGGAAGAAGGGCACCAAAGGAGAAAAGTGAGCTTTGCCTCGGTCAGAATTCTTCATGTTGATAATGTGAACGTGGATTAAAGGGGGCCTCAGGTTTTCTTCTTTGGCTTGATGGCCAGACAGGAGTAGCCTCCTCCGACTTGGCCTCCATCTACGATTCTGCTTTGCCTTTCAGGGGCAAAGATCAGGAATGTGGGGTGTCCCGAGGCATCGATTTCCACAACGTGTCCGCTGTCTTCAACTTTGATTTCCCACCCTCTTTCGAATCCTACATCCACCGAGCAGGCAGGTCAGTGGCGGCAGCGGCCAAACCCCGGAGGGTCCCTGTTTGCAGAAATGTTGCAATGCAGTAATGTCCAGCTCCTCTCCAGGCTTGTAGCCTGGCACGCCAGACGTGTGCAGTTTTGGTAATGAATCTGGCTTCTGGGCCTGTTTGAAAAGGCAAAATCTGTTGCTTTTGAAAGCTGTTCCAATATGAAGCAGAGAATGCTTCTATGTTCCGCGCAACTCTGTTTCCTTAGAAGCATTTCCCTGCCTGTTTCCCACTAAGGTCTTGCCACGTGCTTTCCCCCAGCCTGATAAATAATCCACCAGTATCTCTCATGCCTTGCTCTGGGTGCAGGTTTTCAGTTTTATTTGAAAAATCCAAGAAATCTGTGCTTCTATTTGACACAGCTTCAGCATAGGCCTGTTTGGCTCTTCCTAAATTACGGGTGGAATGCAGCTTTTCAAATTCTCCTGGGTCTTTATTCGAGCCTCAGAGAGGGAGGAGGAATAGATGCACTCTGATCTTAATTGTCTTTGAAGAGGATTGAACAACAAAAAATTGCAAGTAGCAAGGTAAAAAGATCTGAAATCCTCAAAGACCTGCTCGGGGACAAAGTAAGTGCAAGTGCTATGCCTGAAGCTGCAGAGCCAGGCCAGGCTGTGGTGCTTTCGAGGACATTCAGCGGCTCTCGTGCTCTCCTTTGCCCCTTCGTTCTCTGAGGCATTCAGGGTTCCTCTTGCCGGCCCTTGGAGCTCTTGTTTGCATTGGGGTTTCAAGATGTTGGTGTGTCAACTATTGACTCTCTTTTGCAGGACGGCCCGTGTGCACAACCCAGGCACTGTCCTGACCTTCGTCTTGCCCTCCGAGAAGCTTCCGCTTGCCAAGATTGAAGAGGTGCTCACAGCCGGTGGGTGAGGGAAGAGTTCTGGGGTGGGGGGGAAGAGAGGGTGGGTGTCTCCAAACCTCTGGAGAAGTCAGCCAGAGCACAGAGGGCTGGACGCCGTGGGGTTTCCCTTCCCTCCCTGGCCAGCTTTGTGGTCACAGTGTGTTGTGGGTGACGTATGCCTTTCCCCAAACCCATTTCTTCGGTGGGTCCCTTAGAGAGCGCAAGCAAGTACACCTTGACGCCCTACCAGTTCCGGATGGAGGAGATCGAGGGACTACGCTACCGCTGTCAGGTAAAAGCAGTTGTGCATGGAGGAGACCAAGATGGGGCCCTTGGGAAAGACACGGCTGAGTTAAAAAGCAGCTGCTGCTCTCACCTACACCATGGCAAGCGAGAGCTGCATTGCCATTGCCGTCTCCTGGAGGGGAGGCGGAGGGACCCTTGCCAAAAATCATGAGCTTTGAGTCTTTGCCATCAGGGTTTCAAGAGAAACTTTCTGGAAAACAAAGTTGATTTCTGTAATCAGTGGCTGCAGCATTAGATGGAATCCAGGCCGGAAATAATAGAACAGAGAGACATGATCGAACACATTGGAGGTCTCAGTGCAACAGTCGGAGCAAAACATGGCTTCAGACAGCTCTTACTCCCTGACTTACAGCGGTTGGTTTAGGACATTAAGCAAGCACTGCATTATTAACCCTCTGACTCTTTCTCCCCCCTGCCCCCAGGACGCCATGCGGTCGGTCACCAAGCAGGCTATCAAAGAAGCTCGACTCCGTGAAATCAAAGAAGAATTGCTCAACTCAGAGAAGCTCAAGGTATCCGGGGGGGGGGCAGTGACCCCAGTCTCCCGTGCCCCTGTCTCCTCCCCAGAAGTAGCATCAGTTCAGCTCTGTGTCTGATGGAGACTGATTGGCCTCTCGGCTCTTTTTCTCTCAGACCTACTTCGAAGACAATCCCCGGGATCTGAATTTGCTGCGCCATGACAAGCCCCTTCACCCGGCAATCGTAAAGCCCCACCTGCGCAACGTCCCAGAATACTTGGGTAGGGATCTGGTTTTGGAGAGGCATCTCCCCTGTTGAGAGGGGAGGAGCTGCTAGAAAGAGACGGCCTCCCTGCGTTTAGGATAGACTTGGTACTTCCCCTCTTGGTTGGTGTGTGTGTGTGTGCCCGTGCGCGCATTTCTCTCTTTAGATGGGTTGTTGACCTTCTGGAATTTTGGTAGAAGTATTCCCTGTGTTCCCAAGGAAGTAGAAGCACACTGGTGTGAGGTGCAGGGCCCGGATGAAAGGGGGCGGGGAGGTCTGCCTTTCTGGAAGTTGATCTGCTGTTCCTCTTGCAGTGCCTCATGGCCTCCGGCCAGCAGCTCCTCCCATCGCTGGGAAGCGCAAGCGGTGGAAAGGCCCGGCCTCCAGCAGCAAGGTTGGTGTCCTGCTCTACCGACCCCCATTCCCAGGACAGCACCTGCAGGGGCTCAGCCTGGCCGCCCGGTGCTTCAGCTGGAGCTCTCTGGGCGATGCGTCCCAGGCTGCCTGGAGGGGCTAATGCCACCACCCTCTTCACAGGGCCAGCGGAATCCCCTTCGCAGCTTCAGGAACACCAAGAAGAAATCGAGGACCTCGGCGAAGCTCAAGTGAGCGGCTGGAGCCCTCGGTTCCTGCCAGCTATAGAACGAGTGAAGGTGGTCAGAGACTGGTTTTCGTTTCCCAGATGTCAGAAGGGCAATAAAACTGCACTCTCCCGTTTTCAGTTTTTTAAAAGAGCTCCTCTTGCCAAACTGCCCCTCGCTAAATAAATCCCCGTTGGCTCGGTTTACTCTCTTGCCAAGACAGAGCACCGTTGGATGGAGGTGTCTCGTGCTGATCTCTGACTTGGGTGCTCTTGGGCATATGGAATTGCAAGGAGGAGGCCGCGGGGGAAGGGCCTCGTGCTGCGAAGGCCTCCGAATGATAAGGAGCACCTTGAGTCGCCCAGGGAGGCTCGCTGGGAGTCAGTGCAGTTCATGGGAGCAAAGGCGTGTGCCGTCTTCCTATAAATAAAATCTACATGCGTGGGATTCTACGTACGATCCGGGGCGAGATAACCGTGAGGCTGCTGGTCAGGGCCCGCTGCCACTTTGCCAACCAGTGGGCTGGGGTGGCAGCCGGTGGACTCTTGCCCAGGCTGATGGCCTTATCAGGCGCCAAGGCCAGACCAGGATTGTAAACCTTGAAGAGGCAGGATAAGAGGCTCAGGGTGTCGCCTTGCGTGGCTGGCACGATGTGACGTTGCACAGCAAGGGTCAGGAGGGCAAGCCGGGCCCCAGGGATGGCTCTCCCTCCGAGCGGCTTGCTGTGCCCCACCTTTCGCACAGCCCCCAATTTCACCTAGCAGGGAGGGGGGAATCCCCCCCCCGATACTAGAGGGCTAGCCCTAGGGGGATTTCCGTTTGGTATTTCAGAGAGGAGGAAGGCCTCCCAGGGGACAGGTTGGGCGGGGGCTCCCTGGTTCTTGGCCGAGCCCCCAGTCGGGAAGGCAGGTGAGGAGGCCCTTCTGGGCGGCTGGGCGTCCTTGAGTGGAAGGGGAAAGCGCCATCATCACTGGCAGATCGCTTCTGGGTTTTGTGCTCGTGATGGGGGAAAAAACATGGAATTTTGTTTTTGCTGATTAGATAGATTTTTTGTTTATAGAAATGGCTCGCCTATACTCATATGTGAAAGTACAAAGTTGAGGCTGGGATGTTATCTTCTGTGCTAAAAAGAGAGGTAAAAGCTTTTTTTTTATTTCCTTCCCTTTTACCTCACATTTTCTCTTCCCTTCTTCCTTCTCCCAGTTTCCCATTATTTTTATCGTCCTTTGTATTTTATATTTTGATAAACTAATAAAAATTCTAAATGTAAAAGGAAGGTGGGTGGCAAGGCTTGGTCTGTGTGTCTTGGCGTTTGTGGGTGGGAGGTGAAAGGGCCATGGAGGACCCCGAGAGGATGGGCGGCTGCGTGGCCTCCCTTGGGAAAGACGGCCTTAGAGCTGGTCAAATATTCCAAGAGTGTCGAAAATCTTTCACTTTTGCTAAAGAAAGGACAGGTGGGAGCCATTTTTGGTGCCCTATTTAAATAGGTGTGGCAGCTATGCTTTCTCCAAAACAGGCCCTCTCGAAAATTACCTGTGAAAACCAATCCTGCAGAAGTGAGCAATATCAGCCGGAGCCAGTCTGGGGTCTTTTCTGTCTGCAGCAAAACCGAATTCCATTCATCTGGGGGGCTTCGAGAAAGCTCACCTACTTCTCCATACGCCCGTCCAGTGATAAAAAGAACAGGCTTTCTGGGGGTTTCCTCCTCGGCCTGAAGTTACAGCGAAGGACGATTGTCTTTCAGTTCCTCCATTATAAATTCTTCGAGCCTGTTCCTATTTCAGTCGTTTCGTTGGTAACCATTCAAAACTGTCCTGTTTTCTTTGGCAGTAGAATGATGTCAGTTGTCGAGATAATTGTCTCTTTTTGCCTATCGCAAGATCAGACAACGCTGGCTTCTTTGTTGTTACCTTTCTTGCTCGCTCTGGCCTTGCACCTGCATGCCTGTCCTTATCTCGCTGTTCTTTTGGGGTTGTGTCTTTGACCATGACCGTTGCTCCATTGCCCTACATTGCCCTGGCCCTCCCTCCCTCCCTTGCTCGCTCGCTGCCTAACGGAAGACATGCCCGCCTCAGGCTGCCCCCTCGCCTCTTGCTCCCTTCACTTCCTGGGGCTCCTGGGCGGAGGTCGAGTCATTCCCCCTTTGTTCTCTCTTCTGAAGTTTCTGCACCGAGGCCCTAAAAGCCATATAGAAGGACCCCTTGATCTTGGCACTATATTGCTTTGATGCAGCCCCCCCCCCAAATAGCTTTGGGGTTTGGGCAGCTGCGTCACGGGGGCTGGCTCGGGGCTTTTGCCTGTAATGCATCAAGACACCTTGAACCATCAAGCTCCTTCCGGCATGTGCCGCTACTGTTTTTTATTCTACGGAAGTTGCAACTTTCCACCAAGTTATCTGCTCCTCATGGAGGAAACTACAGACGAAAAAAATGACTGTTAGGAATGTGTAAGGTCCTATATAGATGAGGAATTTCTTTTTTAAAAAACATCGCCAGAACCTATTGTGGCAGATAATCTCTGGGAGTTACAGGAGAACTTGGTGCTCCTTTCCAAAACAGAATGCCCTGAGAATGGATTTCAGTGTTTCTTATTTCAATTGTATTCGTCAGGCCCAAAAACCTCCAATGGAAAGGTTAATAACGAGGCAGTCTCAGCCCTCCGTTATGCCAGTATATCAGGAAGACCGGGTATATTCTGCCAGCAGGGTCGAGGCAACTGCCCCTATCAGTCCCGTCTCGGTCAGCAATGTTTGCCGCTAAGGCGTGCCTCAGTTTCCCAGCTTGGTCGAAGCCAAGATTCCAAATAAGCTAGAGAGGAGGGCAAGTAGGTGGGGACTAACCCAGCATGGCAAAGAATCCCAATACTATCTGTGGGTAAATGATAAACCAGGATATGGCCCTGGTGCATCCTGATTGGTGTGTGGTATCTAGAAAGTGGATGAAGAGCGAGTGTGCCCGTTGGCGCTCCCTTTTCTCTGAGGAGTCGTCCTGCGGGCAGTCTAGACCTGACAGGATGCTGCAGCTGTTCCTTTTTCCCTTCGTGGTGCTCAGCGCCAGGCTGGACCTGATGACTGAGGTTGGTGAGCAGTGATGGTGGCAGCGGTGGGGGCTGTGGGTTGGAGGGGTTTCGTAGCAAGGTGTGCTTTTGAGGCCCAACCACAGGGTGCTCGGCTTCTTCTGAACTCCGTCTCGGACCTTTGGAGGGAGGGACACTTCGGTCAGGGTCCACTTATCCGCAAAGGACCTCTTCCTCCTCAAGGCTTCCCTAAGCAGGTATATCAACAGTTTTGTGGAATTGGAGATTTGTACACAAAGAGCATTTAAGATAATATCGTTTAGGTTCATCCAGTCATTGGTAAGCTGCTCCAAGATATGAGGCTAGGCTTTTATGTTCAGTCTCGAGAAGACTGCAGATTAAAAGTCTTGGTGAGCAAGAGTTATTCTGGAGACTATTCTGGAATGAAGAAACCAAGGTGTGCTGCTTCCCATTTCTGGGAACAAAGAGCAGAAAAACAAGGAACATTCTCAGCTTTGAGGGTGGAGATTCGTTTTCAGAGCTTGTGAATTGTTTCCAAACGTTT
>JANHFO010005912.1:0-12515 GCA_032468095.1 Pareas carinatus | reverse complement strand
CATGACTCGGCTGAGGAGCTCGTAGCCGCCTGGAATAGGATGGCTGGCGAGGCCTTGGACCGGGTCGTGCCTTTGCGCAAACTCAATTGTTGTGAGAAAGGAGAAACAAAGATTCCATTAGTAGGTGATGATACCAATAAAACAACAGTCTCAATGTCCAACATACAATTAGGATTTTCATTTAAAACTAAATATTCATACTATTTTAATAGAAGGCTTCTCTTCCCATTAAATATTATACAGTTACCTGTAACTGCATGAATATCTGCTTATTTGCTTGCTTACGGTATTTACTTTATTTTTACAATCCCATGTTCTAAATCAAATTCTGATAGTTAATACCAAAATAAGAATTACACACCAATATCTTGAATGACACCAACCATGAGATCTAACCATTCGAACTGTACCCCCAAAATCTCAGTTTTTACTATTTTCCTAACTATCTAGAAAGAAGGCAACATATGGCTCTTTGGGAAAAGGTGGAACCTCCTCTCAAATCTCTCAGCGCAGGAAATGCCCATCGAGACATGCAAAGTAGATGCAGGATTGGATTATGACCTACTGATGTGCTAAAGGCAACCTGATAATGTCCCTTGGCCCTTCCATTGCTTAACTGACAGGATATTAGGACTATTAGAATATTCAGTTAAGTGCTGAAAAGTAAAACTGGATGTGTCAATGAAAGAGTTAAGGCAGGGGGTCTTCAACAATGGCAACATTAATGTTATGGAGTGAAACAGGGGAGTTTCCACTACGGTCCGCATTCCGACCCGCCCCTGACTACAGCGGTAAAGCCCTTGACGCTGATTGGTTGGCTTACCCAATTCAAAAGTATAAAGAGGGAAGCCAGCCAGCAGCCTTTTACTGTGAGTTCTATCTAACCTAATAAAGAGCTGAAGTCACTGTCCTGCCTCTGCCTCTTCCTTCCACCCACACCACTTCAATTCAGACGTCTGGACATCAGCTCCCAGAATTCCTCAGCATGCCTGACTGATGAATTCTTGAAGTTCACAAGTCTTAAAGTTGCCGAGTTAGGAGACCGCTTAGTTAAAGCCATGATAACTACAGGAGGAAAAGTTTTGTGGTGCCCTCTTTTCCTTGGTGCTCTAAGCCCATTCTTATTTTGCTTGACCCATGGTTGATTCAAGGCTGCTCCTGCTCCAACCAACCATGGGTAGACTGGAGCAGAAGATCCTAAGCATCCCCTCGCACCAAGCCATATAAGATCAAAGCCATCTGGAAGTCCATAGCAGTTGATGCATAGCAGTGGCGTCTCATGCAAATAGAAGTTCCTATCAACTAAAAAGCTGCACCAGCTATGGTTTCTAGGTATCTTCAAAGATCTAGTCCCGTTCAGAGCACATTGCAGTGTCATACGCAGGAGGTGATAAGAACATAACTGGACCAGCTGCAATTGGTATACCAGCCATCTTGTATATTTTAAATCGTGGACTGGCACAGGGCTGTGGCATGCCAACAACTGGGTCGTGCAGGATGTAGGCAGCATGAAAAACCACTCCCCTTCCAGACCACGGAAAAATGTTTCTCCGTGGAATCGGTCCCTGATGCCCTAAAAGTTGTGGGCCACTCTTTTAAACAATAGAAACTTTGTAAAAAAAATAGTTTCCTGTATATTTAACTGTATTATTCCTTTACCTCTTAAAGCTTACCTCTCTAGTATTTTGAAATTTAGGTATTCGTTGACAGAAGCAACTTTACTTGTTCTGATAAATATACAAGCAAATAATGCTAATTAATGCACTACAGTGTTAAAAGGGTATAATTTTAAACTTTGAGGATATTTATTTTAAACACTTTGACATTTGTATCTGATTATAGCATATTCAAATCACTCCTACTTCCTGCAATTATGTGCAGGACCAGTGTGTAAAAGAGTAACTTTACATCAGATTGCAAGCATCTAACCTCTCTTTTTTAAAAAATAAAATAAAAAATTTAACCCTTATTTCTAATCATTGTCTAAATCCCTGCAAATGGAAAGCATATTAAAAGGTGCTGAAAGTATGTATAATTTGCTTTTAACAGTGGAAAATTATGATATCTAACCTCTTTCTTTTAATAGATATAATAGGGAGTAGTTCAAAGAGCAGTAAGTAAGGTGGAAGCATTTTACACCTAATGCTCGGTCAAGTTAAGGTACATTAAACTTGCTGAATGTGCTGGCTCAGAATGGGAGCTCTGAGCAACATCAAAACCTGTTATTCACATGCTGAGAAGAGTAGGGTGGGCAAAAGAGAGAAAAGAAAAAGAAAAATAGCGAACACTTTTTTTCAGGAGAATGAACCACAGAAGGCATTGTGTGAAATTAGCAAGTGAAGCTACAATGGTAACCAGGAAATGACTCTTCTGAACATTACCGTAGCCCTTGCATTGCAGCAGAAAATTACACAAATATTAAAAGAAAGAGGGAAAGATCTGGAAAGAGAAGAGAATGATGTTTTTTCTTCAGTGTTCCTTATTTGTTCTTTCAAATCAATGCAATGCAACAGGCTCAAAGAAATGGCTTTCTCTTTTACTGTCTTCATTTAGTTGCCTTTGTATTATTTTTTTTCTTTAACCTTTTTATACTATGGTAAGCCACCAAAAGGGATGCAGATAAAGACACCGAGGTTGTCAATCAGAAGGTCAGCAGTTCGAATTCCTAGTGCTGCGTAACGGAGTGAAATCCTGTTACTCGCCACAGCTTCTGCCAACCTAGCAGTTCAAAAGCATGTAAAAATGCAAAAATAGAAATAATAGGGACCACCTCTGTGCGCCTTAGGCGTTAAGTCATGCCAGCCACATGACCACGAAGACAACTTCGGATAGCGCTGCCTCTTCAGCTTTGAAACAAAGATGAACACTGGCCCTAGAATCGGCTACGACTAGCACGCATGTGCGGGGGGAACCTTTACCTTTTAAGCCACCAAAAGATGTTGTATCAAGGAGATAGCACCATTCAAATTTATTTAATAAATAAATAAAAGCGGTTCATATGAGCTGGGAGGGCTGGGCTTGTTTGAGGGTTTCCAATGTGGTTCAAACACATTTTTGTGGCATTTTGGGGTTCATTCATAAACAAAAGCAAGCAGGATGGACATACCTTAGATTGGGAATGTGAATAAGAAATTATGAATAGTCATTAATTAGTGAAGAATCTATGACCGGTCATTAGAGTTGTCAAGATTGGGAAACCCTGCTCTACAGTGTAGCTCACTTGCTTTCTATTGCGGTTGGGGCTTTCTTGTTTTAGGGGCCATGTTTTGTTTCTGAAGCTTCAAATTAGCTGTTGGGCACGGGGAAGCCCCCAGAGCCATGGGATGAAGAGGGAGAAGGGTTGTGGAACAGATCAGCTGAGTTTCCATTATTTCTTTGCTTTGATACACGACTGCTTTGGACTACAAGTATGGTTCCAGAACCAATGATACTCTCAATCCAAGGTTTTGCTGTGACCATATAGATGCCATGGTTATGTAAAAGTCATGTCATCTTGCAGTCAATATATGAACATTGAATTGCATTGTCCTTGCTATGAAACTACATTGCTGAGGGATATTTTTATGTTCTTAGATGGGCCTTTTGCCACTGTTTCAAGATGTGTTGTTTTATTTCCTAGTGCTGGGCTTTGACAAAGTTCCCCTCTGGGGCATCTTCCTTATTTCTTTGGGGTGTGCTGTTTTGTGTGCTCTCATCGTCTGGTTTTTTATCTGTCCAAGAATGAAGAAGAAAATTGAAAGTAAGTAGATAAAATATAATTGAATTTAAAGGGGATTGTGCTGCATAGTTGAGCGTTTATGCTTTATACTTTATACTTTTAAATCAGTGGTCCTGAACCTTTTTGAAACCAGGGGCTGGTTTTGTGGAAAGCAGTATTTTCCACTGGAGGGGAGGAACAGTTTGGGGCGCTACCTAGATCCATGTGTGCGCAGATGATGCTTGACTCGCTTGTGTGAACTGGTTCCTAGCAGGCTGCGTACCCAGGGTTGGGGCCCCCCTTTTTAGTTGACTGTCTAGTTGAGTTTAAATGTAAACTGAGGTTGAAAGAAATTGTGCTATGTTCATGTATGCTACAAGTTGCTTCTAGTGCCAGGTAAACTATGTAGCCAAAGCAGAGTTCAGGGTGATCTCAACTAATCAATTCCAAAAGTGGGAAGGATGCTCTGTGCTTGATGAGAAAGGGGTTGCTCAGGCGGCAGATATCCCCACAGCTGGATGCTGGGGGGGGGAGACCTCTGCTGTCATGGCTGTCATAAAAGTGAGATGGTCAGATACCTTTTCAATTGAAATCCTAGAGTTTCCAGAGCCACGCGCATTACGTTTATAGCTCAAGCAAATGATCCTTTTACTTGTTCTAACCCATTCCTTCAGAATGAGCTTCTTTTGGTTCCTGTTCCAAGGCACATGTGAAAATATAAAATTCAAATTATTTTCCTCACCCTTAAATTTGAAGCATTCTGCAGAACTCTTGTAGCTCAGGCAACATGGTGTTTAGACCTGGCATATACAAAACTTGCATACAACTTTATGGTAGGAAAGAGGAAATAACGTAGTTTTCAAGCATTGCAAAGTGAATTTTCATATCCCTTCTTGTGATTTGCAGCTCTTTTCTTTGCTACTTGCTTAAACTTTGGATACTGGCCTTGGAATAGGTTGGGGGAGGTGAATGGCTTTCTTAGTTACAACTTGCTTATTTTTGCAGGAGAGATCAAGTCCAGCCCTTCTGAAAGTCCATTAATGAGGAAAAAGAACAGGATGAAAGAACAGGATGAAGTTAAGTCTGCAGAGAACAGTATTGCTGATGATGAAGACAGGAGCAACACCGTTGATACGCCTCACAAAGCGGCTCTTGAGTTAAGGGCCGTCTCTTTCAACTTGGGAGACTTGGAAGAGATTCCAGAACGGGAGAAGCTTTCTCAGGTTGAGATGAAGGAAACAATTATCGACACTGGTGAGTACAGGTGATTCCAGTAAGTGCCAGTATAGTTCAGTGGAGGTTTACTAATGATTTAGAGCTGGCTGGGGGTTTCTGGGAATTGAAGTCCACAAGTCTTAAAGTTGCCAAGGTTGGAGACCCCTGGTTTAGAGAATAAGCACTTTGTGGTTATGTAGCAGCTTAAACTGCCCACTTTATATCTGCAGGAGCCATGCAGCTTCCCAATGGGAGTTTCGTTCAGTTAAACCATGTGGTGAGCAACCAAATGGGCTCCAATGGACATTATCACACTGTGCATAAAGATTCTGGGCTGTATAAGGAGCTCCTTCATAAACTTCACCTGGCCAAAGTGGGTGACTGCATGGGCGATTCTGGGGATAGGCCTCTGCGGCGCAACAACAGCTATACCTCTTACACCATGGCAATCTGCGGCA
Source organism: Pareas carinatus (assembly GCA_032468095.1). NCBI lineage: Eukaryota > Metazoa > Chordata > Lepidosauria > Squamata > Pareidae > Pareas > Pareas carinatus. Next base: position 7,145 of record JANHFO010005912.1, on the reverse strand, counting down.
TGACCCTGGATTCGTTCCGGGTCAGGGAGATGGAGCCAAAGGCAGCAGATGAGATGGAGAAGCTGACATGGCCTGGAGTAGATTCCAAGAAGAGGATCCGCATGGACAGCTACACCAGCTACTGTAACGCTGTGGCAGACGCCCACCCCACTGACGTGGATTTGCAGACTGTTGAGTTGGGGACTGCTAATAGGAAGGATAGTAGTTGCTCTCTGGATGAGTGGCATGACCAGGACAAGCCAGAAGTGTCTCTGCTCTTCCAGTTCCTACAGATCCTGACAGCCTGTTTTGGCTCCTTCGCTCACGGAGGAAACGATGTGAGGTCAGTGGCTGCTTCGTGTGATTGACCTGAAGCAGTTAATTATCATTTTCTATGCACAAGACTAAAGAGGCAGAATTGGGCTTTGGCATGTTACTTCTGCCCATTTGTTGACATATATTGTCTAGGTTGGTGGTGGAGGATATTGTTTCTTTTGCCACTTGAGGGTCGGTTGATGTGGTTGATGTGATGTGTTTTCCCTTTTGGCAGCAATGCTATCGGCCCCCTTGTTGCCCTGTACTTGGTGTATCAGACGGGGAATGTGTCTTCCACGGTAGCCACTCCTATTTGGCTTTTGCTCTACGGAGGTGTTGGGATCTGCACTGGCTTGTGGATCTGGGGAAGAAGAGTCATTCAGACCATGGGCAAGGATCTCACTCCCATTACACCTTCCAGGTAGGAGTTGGAACTGAGGGTGCGTGTGGGATGTGAGGGCTTCATGAGCTTGAAACTGAAGGATCCTCAAGGATATATTTCTTTCTAACCCTCATTGAATTCTCTTGTCCTTTTTCTGATTTCTATATTGATTGCAATGTTCTTTTTTGCAGTGGCTTCAGCATTGAGCTGGCATCCGCTTTGACTGTGATCATTGCTTCAAACATTGGTTTGCCTATCAGCACAACTCACTGTAAAGTAAGTAGAAAGGATGTGTGCAGAATGAACATTAACATGGTTGGTGGCAGCCATCTTATGAAGAAGGCCTGTGATTCTTCTGTGCTCATCACTGACTTTCGTATCTTTGCCTAGAAAGCTCAGAAACTAGCTTCCGTTTCATTCTGATACTTGGATGATTCTTGATCATCCAAGTCAACTGTCCACAGTTGTCTTTCTATTAGATAAGGGGTCCCCAGATTTTGGGCCACTACTGAGCCATGGCTGTTTGGCAACTGGGCTGCGACGGAGTGTTGAGCTGTCACATACACACCAGCGTGTGCACAAAACAGCTATACCCTTGCGAGCCCCGCCCCGCTCCCCCGAACATTGCAGCCCCCCCCAAACACCGTGACTGCGGCCCACTTCCCTGATTGACTCACCAGCCCACCCCCACGTGCATGCATGATTGGCACACGTGTGTGCATGTATGATTGGCATGTGTATGGACCCCTCCACGCTGGGCCGCCAACCTAAAATGCTGGGAGATCTCGGCATTAGGTTATATGTTCTTTGGGTGTCATTGCAAAGGTTCGAGTCCAGGGACGATCTGTGTGACAACCGCTCTGAATGGCCCATTGGTTCTGGTTGGGCCCTGACGGCTGCATTGCTGAGCTTTGGTCTCTTGCAGGTGGGATCGGTGGTGTCGGTGGGCTGGCTGCGCTCGAGGAAAGCGGTTGATTGGCGTCTGTTCCGCAATATCTTCCTGGCCTGGTTTGTTACTGTGCCCATTTCTGGAGTCATCAGTGCAGCCATCATGGCTCTCTTCAAGTACCCCATCCTGGGCGTGTGAAACGGGCGCGCTGAGAAGCGGCAGCTTTGCTGCACAAGCCTCTTGTCGTTGTCTTCTTGCCAAGTGGCTGAAACAGTGTTAGGGTGGCTCCACCAACTGCAAAAGGGGCAGAGTGTGTTCTTTGTGCCACATCTGCTTTTACGCACAGCCTCTTCCTTGGAGCTAGAAAAGTGCTAGGTCTACAAATCATTGTGTCTATATTTCTAAACTTTTTTTTTTTAATCTGGCTTTAACTTCATATTTAATGTTGTCAAGAGTTATTCTCATTTTGCAAGCTAAACAAACTTTAGGGAGCACAATGAGGAGAATGTAAGCTAGCAGAAAATCAGTGTGGTGAATGCCATTTTTATAAATAAAACTGTTTAAATAAAAAACAGGCTGGGATAAATGTATAGGTGGGGCAGTGATGACTTTATAATACTGTTCTTGATACAATGTGCTTGCAATAGCAGCTATCCAAAGTAGTTGGAAATTGCAAAAATATCTGAGTTAGTTTTTAAAAATATATACGATTAAAAGGCCTGTTACAAAGCAGAGAAAGATAATAAGCCTTCCTTTTCCCTTTCTGAAAGAGTTGCAAGGTTTTTGTTTGGGGGAAACAAGTAATTTTCAAACTCCTTTGGTAAGTGTATGAGAGAGTGAGAGATACAGTATCTTATTTAATACTTTTTTGGTACCTGGAATAATTCTTGGAACATTCAGATGAATAAATATTTAACAAATTTTGCAGGAACTGTGTTTGAAAAGTTCTGTATTGAATATCTTGTACAGTTCAAAGAATGAAATTAAATATTTCTGCCCTGTTGTTAAAAGCCATTGGAATTTTCATTTAACCTACAGGTGGTTAGTTGCCTCCTCTCCAAGAACTAATTCTTTTAACTATCGTACTGAATTCAGATGGAATTGTCAGGATGGATTTGATTGGGGAAAAAATTAAACTGAAGAGGCTGAAACCAGATTTTGGCCTCCTGTTTCTCTTAAGCCACAGCAACTTCTATAATATCTTTGCCAAAGCCTGACCCATGTCTTCTAACACAAGGAATACTTTGGCTGTGATTAAAGATGGAAGCACAACAATGGATCTGCTGCTAGCTGTTCTGGTTTTGGGGGAAATGCTTCTACCTCTGTAGATCAAGCACAGTTCTGTGTAAATTGTTTATATACCATATACATTTCAGATTTGATCCTTAGCAAATGCTTAGAAGTCACATCTTCTAAGCACAACTCACAGGGTTGGTAAAGAGAAAGCTTGGTGGGAAATATAGGAGGAGAAAGGCATTTTGGATATGCTTGCCACCCTGAAGTCGGGATTTAAAAAATTAGCCCAAAGGGAAATAAAATTAGGGATTAAATACAATGAGACCTTAATGGGAGACCATCGTTTCTCCTTAGTTATGAACCTTTGGATGCAGCTTTGGAATCCTTACCTGTTCATCCTAATGGTTTGGCTTCAGCTACTGAGATACAGTGGTGCTTGAGAGTTTGAATTTTCAGTATTTCTGCATAAATACTGCCCACAATGTGATACAATCTCCACACACAAGCCTTACCTAAGTCTACATAAGGAAAGCCCAATTAAACAAACAAAAACCATTAGACTCATTCTTTTGTCGATTTAGGAAAATGATCCAACAGTATAATTTGTGTGGCAAAAGTATGTGAAATTTTGCTTCCGGTAACTGGTGTGTCCCCTTGAGCAGCAATAACTGCCATTAATCATTTCCAATAACCTAGTCCTGCACATTGGCTTATAGGAATTTTAGCCCATTCCTCTTTATTCAGCTTGAATCTTGGTAAACTTCTATGCCTGAATCTATATTATTCTATCTTATTGCTATGTGACACCAGAAAAAATACCTTGGGTCATTTTACCATGCTTTGGTAGACATGAAAAAAGCTAGAAAACTTTATGCGCTCTAACAGTGATTCAAATCAGAACTTTTCCTTCTGGGACAGATGGATAAATAGAAAAGTCATTGAACACTGCTTTCTTGAGCATATGGCGCAGGGGGCACACTTAGCATAAAAATTCAGTAACCTGCATAACTTTTCGACCTTTTCACGTGCCCGTTTCCCCCAAACTAAAACCTAATTGGAAAATAAGCCCTGGTGTGATTTTTCCAGGATGCTCATAATAGAAGCCCTACTCTAAAAATAAGCCCCAGTTAAGATCATCAGAAAGTTAACATTTATCCTGTTTCCCCGAAAGTTAAGACATCCTCTGAAAACAAGACCTACTTACAGTTTTGCCCCTCACTGAAATATAAGGCATCCCCCGAAAATAAGACCTCCCCAATAATAAGGCCTCGGACTTCCAGTTCTGGGTAGCCTCGGTGGAAAAATAAGACATCCCCTGAAAATAAGACCTAGTGCATCTGGGTACAAAAATTAATATAACTTATTTTCGGGGAAACACGGTAGTACCATATTTCTCCAAAAATAAGACCTAACGAAAATAAGACCCAATGCATCATTTGGAGCAAAAATTAATATAAGACCCGGTCTTATTTTGGGGGAATTTTCTAGTTTTTTCTCCTAAAAACGGCAAATTTTAGCTAAATGATAGAGAAGCTTTTGAGAGGGTCGCATTCATTGCCCTGTCCTGATCAGGCACCATCATCGTGGGCATTCCCACTTCCAGAAGGTGTGGCTCACTTATTCTCCAGGTGAATGGTTATCTGGGCTGCATGTGAATCTTGAACCGTGAGTGGTTGTCGAGAATTGACTGGTGTTTGGCGATACTGTCTTCTACCTCAGCCATGTTGCTGTTGGACAGGATATCTGCTGTTTGGCATCACAACAGTCGGGTTGGAACAAAGCCCCTTGCCTTCTAAATACGGCTTTTGTAGCCTGAATGCAATTCATTTATGAATTGTTTCAGCCAGTCACCTTAAATATCTCAAAGTAAATTGCTTTCACCTCTCTTTAAAAAGTGCTGACACTCATCTTTTGATTTCTTGGCTGGAGATATCACAAGTCTGGAGCAGAGTAGAGATTAGCCTTGGCGCTCTCAGATAAGGGTGCTTCTTCGCTTCCAGACAGGAACTGTGATTTGTTTTCCCTGTTTCCTCTCATCCCTCTACTATGGATAGGGACAGGGAACTACTAGGGCAGCACCTCGTGCATCCTCAAACTGTTGCTGCCACTGCCAGATCAGGGAGCAGCCAGCCCGTGTCTCTTCCTAATAACTCCTTCTCCAGGGCCCGAGGAATGCTTCTGCCTTTTTGCTTTTTGTAGTGCCTTCTCAATATGGCTCTCTCCATCATGGCTGTTTTGAGTGCCTGCAGCTGTTTCAGAAAGACTCTAGTCTATAGTATTGCTGTGAGATCCAGAGCTGGGATGGCCGCATCACCCCCATTTCTGCTCTGTCCGAGGTCATCAACATGCAATCTGCTGTTCTGTACCAAGTTCTAAAACACATCTGAAATGGTCCAGGTAATCCATTTCTTCCAGGCTTCTCTGAAGCAGCGGTCCAACTACATTCCCCACAACTTTATTGAGAAAGGGAAGATTGGAGACTGGAGAAAAATTGTCCAAAGCTATTGGAACCCGTGCTTCGCTGCTGGACTAACTGGCCAGATTAACAATCACAAAGTTCCTGTTTATTTCTCAGAAGTCACAGAAAGAAATAACTTCCAAGGTAGCCAGATGAGACGACGCCTAGGAGAACTCAACAGGACATCCCTACGGCAATTTTATACATAAACTATTCTTCACAGTAACTAGATATTCTTTTTAAGCAGAGTTGCTGACTGGTTATCTAAATAATGATATTATACGACTCTTATTGCAATGGTGTAATCCTTGACGTGGACTCTTGCATGTGCTCTGTGCTTAAGTATAAATTAAATAATAACTAAAATATCAAAAAATAACAAAAGCAGTTGACTGAATTCCTTTTTCTAGAAACTCCAATTATTAGATACTTTGATATTCTTATTGCAAGTGTCAGCATAATTCATTATAGTCAGATGTGGTAGTTGTCTAATTTAGACAAAACCCTGACTCTGAAGTGACTTGGGTGTCAGCTTCATGGCATGTTGGAAATGCTGGAAAAAGACAAATAGTCTTGTATATTGTGTTGGCTGTATCCTAGGCAGAGCACTGTGTGTCTATGTCCAGGGGTGTTTGTGTGGGTATGTGTATTGGGGGCTGGTGAGGAACACAAGAGGGGAAAGGACAGATTTATGCTGTAGATCTGACTGAAAAACAAATACTGCAAACAGAATAAATAATTCTGACCTGTTTTTTGGAAATCTTTAGCAGGGACAATCTGTTGAACAGCTTCTCTCTGTTTCCACAAAAGATATGATAAAATCCCCAGAATTTTGACATTGTCACCATCAACCTGGGGTTAGGAATGAAGTTTCCAGTTTGCCAGCAGTTCTTTGGGTCAGATTGCCCCTCGTGCTATATGTCCTGAACAGGAAGATCTGCCCAGCCTTGGCAGAAAGAAACGATGGTGACCCAGCCAACAACTCTTGTCAGGGCAATGCAAAGGAATCAGTGAACAAACCTCTGACGCCTAAACGTCAAATCTAAAGGATCGCTTGGCCTCCCATGCGTTCCTCCCATGCTTCTGATCCGAAACACTGGGATGGGACGTTCTTTTCATCTATTCCACGAACTGAATGTTCCACCCTTCCCTCGTGTTCAGGTTCTGTCCATCCATTGCCCTCTCTCGTCCTTTTGGGCTCAGTTTGGGCTCTGTAATATTGATTGGCCATTACGTTTGGAAGAGCCAGCAGTAAGAGGAAATCAGGCCATCAAAGAACCCAGTTTCTCTGCCAATGCTTGCTCAAAAAGGGAGGAATCCGAATGGTTTTACACTCATGCAAGAGATCACTGACTAGTCTGAGATCACTGACTAGCGGGAAAACGTAGTTAACTGAAAGTTTGTTTTCAGTATTTAAAATACACAATAAATATATTATTGAGCTCCTTCGAGGATCTAGGGAACCCCTGATATATAACCTGAGTATTGTGAGTCCAATAATACACTCGAGACGAGGTTGGAGGAATTAAAAGCACTTTATTGCATTAGCTAAGTGGAGGATCAGCATTCCTCTAGTGGCAGCGTTCAGAGGAAGTGGCACACAGGAAGAAAGGCCTATCTCAGCTTTACGTCATGACGGGTAAACAAGTAACAAACTTGCCACATATTCCTTTTTGTAACCTACTCTCCTTCGCACGATTCCCACCCATATCCCATCCCTCCTTCGCATAGTTCCCATCTATCTCTCCCTTGCATTTTCTCATCCACCTTGTTTTGCACCTGCAGAGTTCATCTTGTCCTCGTTCCTGATAATGAGACTTTCTTGCATTACAAGCTTTTGGAGTAAAGTTTGCTACAGCTCATTAGCGCTGTTGCTATTCCAGAGA
>JANHFO010005911.1:33756-44015 GCA_032468095.1 Pareas carinatus | reverse complement strand
TCCCCTGAAAATAAGACATAGTGCATCTTTGGGTGCAAAAATTAATATAAGACAGTGTCTTATTTTCAGGGAAACACAGTAGAGAAAGTCATAGAAAATGAAGTTAAACTGCTCTGGGATTTTAGAATCCAAACAGACAGGCACCTACCACATAATACCCCAGACCTAACAATTGGCGATAAGAAAGACAAAAAAGTCTGTATAGTGGATGTGGCAATCCCTGGAGACAGCAGAATATAAGAGAAAAAACTGGAGAAGATCACAAAATACAAAGACCTACAAATAGAAATAGAATGACTCTGGCAAAAGCAAGGTAGTACCAATAGCGATGGATGCCTTGGATGCAATCCCAAAACAGCCAGTGCAGTTCGTGCAGAAGAGTCACATGGGAGCGCCCCCCACGCTCCCATAATCCCCCACGTGGCCGCCTTCTGAATCAACTGGAGTCTCTGGGTATGTCCCAAGGGGAGCCCCATGTAGAGAGCATTACAGTAGTCCAGGCGGGAAATGACGAGCGCTTGAGTGACTGTCTGCAGGGAGTCCCGATCTAGAAAGTGATGCAACTGGCGTATCAGGCAAGCCTGATAGAAAGCCCCCCTGGCGACAGCTGGCATATGAGTCTCTAAGGACAGCCGTGCATCCAGGAGGACGCCCAAATTGCAAGCCCTTTCTGTGGGGGCCAGAGTCTCGCCTCCAATAGCCAGAGATGGAATAAGCCGGCTATATCGCGACGCCGGCAGCCATAGCCACTCAGTCTTGGAGGGATTGAGTTTGAGTCTGTTGCGCCCCATCCAAATCCGCACGGCCTCCAGGCAACTGGGACATCACTTCAACGGCATCATTGGGGTGGCCTGGGGTGGAGATGTACAGCTGAGTATCATCAGCATACTGATGGTACTCCATCCCAAAGCCACGGATGATCTCACCCAGCGGCTTCATGTAAATGTTGAACAGGAGAGGTAAGAGGACCGACTCCTGCGGCACCCCACAAATGAGGCGCCACCCGGAGTTGACCTCTGCCCCCTTGCCAACGCTGTCTGTGACTGATCAGAGAGGTAGGAGGCGGCTGGCAAGAACCCCTCACTCAACGAAGCATTTACAATACCCTGGAGCCAGCCTCATGTCACCTCCCGGGAAGCCAGCATCAACCAGGAGGGATACGGGTCCAATAAACATGTGGTTCCATTCAGCCGCCCCAGAATACTGTCCATGTCCTTGGGAGCCACAGCATCAAACTCATCCAAAAATAACGCTCTCAAGACTTGCCTCAATCATCCCAGTCGGAGTCCAATCCACTCCAAATCTAGTCGATCTTATCTTGCAGATAAATAACATCTAAAATCCTTCGCCTGACCCTGCAAGGGGTCCTCCCACCTCTCCAAGTGAAGGAGAGAGTGGGTCACCCCAAACAAGGCAGTGAGGCAATTATCAGCAGATGCAATCAAGGCGGCAAAGTAACTGCTCTTTGCCGCTCTGATCGTGCCAAGGTAGGACTTAACATGAGCCCTAACCAAAGCTCGATCAGATTCAGAGTGGCTGGTCCTCCAACCACTCTCTAGGCATCTTTTCCGGTGCTTCATCTCCCTCACCTCCTCACAGAACCAAGGAGCCAAGGTGGTTCGACACCAGGTCAGAGGCCACAAAGGCACAACCCGATCCAGAGCATCATCAGCCACCCTATGCCAGATGGCCGCTAGCTCCTTGACCATGAGACCTCAGGAAATGGCCCAAGCTCCATCTGGAACCTATCGAGATCCATCAGGAGCCTGGGGTGGAACCATTTAATTTGTTCTGCCTCCCTGCGGCTGGTTATAGTGATAAGGAAGTTCATTCAAAGGAGAAAATAATCTGACCATGACAGGGGCTCAACAACTATGTCCCCTAAACTCAGATCATCGAACCACTGTCCAGAGACAAAAATCAGGTACAGCGTGTGTCCTCCTGTGTGCGTGGGGCCATGCACTAATTGGGTCAGGTCCATGGCCGTCATGGAGGCCATGAACTCCCAAGCCATCTCAGATGTCCCACCTGCAGATGGTAGGTTGAAATCTTCCATGACTATAAGTGTGAGGGTTTCCACCACCACCTCGGCAATGACATTGAGCACCTCGGGCAGGGCTGGTGTCACGTGGCAGGCAGCCAGGTACATGACCAGCAAGCCCTTCCGCCTCCTAGGCCCCCACTTCACAAAGAGGGACTCACAGCCAGCTACCTGAGGAACAGTGGCCTCCCTCGGTACAAACTCCTCCTTAATCAAAACCGCCACACCCCCTCTCCTCCCCTGGGCCTGCGGTTGATGAAATGCTTGGAAACCTGGTGGGCACATTTCAACAAGGGGAACCCCCCCTCCTGGCCCAACTAGAATAATTAAAGCCACACTGTTGGGAGTCACTTTCTATTAGTTAGTTGGATTTTTTTTTAACATGCATTGTATTTATAGTTGGGTTTTTAAAAAAAAATCTTGTTAGTTTCCCAAAGTTGTATTGGGGAGATGGCTGTTGTATAAATCAATCCAACTATCTAATATGTCCCAGGTTTTAAGAATATGCTGCATTCATTTTCAATAAATTAGTCATGCACTGAAGTCAGGTCTATTTTTAGAACAGACCCTTTGAATTAACACATAAACATGATTCAGTCTGGATTCGGCCTTGTAATACGTGCAAAGAAAGAATGCTCTGTATGCATTTTTAATGCCTAGGTTAGAATAATCACTTTCCTATTAAAGAGTTTTTACAGCTTATGGATTTTTTCTTTCTCCCACTCCCCCTCAACCCACACCAAATATTTTAAAAATGCTGTGTCTAAGTTGTTCTTGCTGATAAAATCTTTCTTTACCACTTTAATAATTGATTAAAATTATGGAATCAGCCAAGTCATTTTGCAAAAATTGAAAGTCTTTGCATTGAAATCTAATGTATGTTCTGAATAAGATATATAGCAATAGCAATAGCAGTTAGACTCATATACCGCTTCACAGTGCTTTATAACCCTCTAAGCGGTTTACAGAAATCAGCTTATTTCCCCCAACAATCTGGGTCCTCATTTGACCGACCTTGGAAGGATGGAAGGCTGAGTCAACCTTGAGCTAGTGGGACTCGGACTTACTGCTGAACTTACTGGCAGCCGACTACTAACAGAGGTAGAATGCAGTAATGCGCTCTAACCACTGTGCCACTACAGCGCTTGTATAGTCACTAAAAGTGAATGGTAAGATAAAAATAATTTAATACAATTTTTAATAATTGAATTTACACACATTTTTATGAAAGAATGATTGATACTTGTGATAGATTATAAATTTATTTTCCTCAGAAAGTAGAGAAATTAATCTTCTGAAATGCATATTTGCTTTCTCACATTTCAGTAGGAAAAAAAACTATTTAAGAAACTGAAATGAATACAAAATATATATGATTACTTGTAGATTATTTTAATATTTAATATAAATTTTGCTAGGGAAAGTGGATGTCAATAAATGAGTAACTCAGAAACAGTGGGGGGAAAAGGTTTGCAAAGTGAACCAAGTGTGTTCTAAAAAGCTATGCCTTACTCTAGAACAAGCTTTTTTAGGCACCTGTTTTTTTCTGTTTACAAAAGATTTTTTAAAAAGCCTAATAGATCCCCTGGTGCAGTCAGTCAGAGAGAGGAAGAACCTACGGATTAATGGCTAAGACATTAGCCTAGCACAGTGATGGCTAACCTTTTAGGCATTGAGTGCCCGGATGAGTCGCAACTAACGAGTCATGGTTCATGACATCATCATCCGGCACCTCTACTCTCTTTCTGAGCATGTGCATGGCCCTGTGACATCATTGCCCAGCACTGCAACTCTCTTTCTGAGCATAATCAACCCTGGGATGATGCTGGGGCAACTTGGCTCACATGCCAAGAGAGGGAACACTGTGTGCCCACTGTGGCATGTGTGTCATAAGTTTGCCATCACTGGCCTAGCATGTAATCCAGCCCAGGTTCGAATCCCATCAGAGGGTATGTCTCACTGATGAAGGCAAAGTAAGCTAGAAATTCCCACCTGAGGCTCCCTTTCTTTCTTTCTTTGCTTGTAAAAACTTACTCAAACAAGCTTCCAGTTTGAGAATGGTGATGGAATGAAGAGAACATACCTCTTAACTCAAAGCATATGTGTGAAGAAATTTTAACAGCATTTTTTAAAAGATAATAAATGTGCTTTTGAATTAAATATGAATATTTTTTCAGTCTCTGTGTACTGTGAAAATCATGCACCATGTACCATCAATGTAAAAATCCAGTGATCTGAATTAAAAACAAACAAACAAACAAAATTTTAATGTTTCTTTGGATCCTAGAGTATCTTTCACTAGCTGACATCTTATTTAGCCCATGGAAGCTCAACATCTGATTGATCCTGATTTGTCCTAAGCAGAGAATTCATTCTGAATCTGGAGACAGCATTCATGTGTGCAAGCTTGTGAACACTATGCTTAAAACATGTTCTTGACCCACTTGTGGGAGTTGAGAGCCAAAATTTATCATTTGTCAACAACTAACAGTCCCCAAGCCAGAAGCATTCACAATGATGACAAAAAGGAGAGTGCAACCAAATACCAAAAATCTGTCTTTTCTACATGCATTTATTTACTTTGTATACACATACTAATTGTGGGACTTTGATCCATACCTATTCCCACAATTTTGCTCCATTTGTCTCCCTACCTTTTGCAGTCACAACTACACCCACTTTCAAGGTGGGTGAAAATGCAAAGCAAAAAATTCATTCAACCACAGGATGAGAAGGAAAGAAAAAACTGTAGAAGCCCTGGTGGCACAGTGATTAAATGCATTACTGCAGGCTACTTCTGCTGACTGCTAACTGCTAACTGTCATCACTTCAGCAGTTCAATTCCCACAGGCTCAAGGTTGACTCAGCCTTCCATCTTTCCGAGGTCGGTAAAATGCTGTGTAAACCGCTTGGACAGGGCTGTAAAGCACTTTAAAGCAGTATATGAGCCCATCTAAATGCTATTGCTATATAGATAGTAAGCCACTCTGAGACTTCGGAGAAGGGCAGCATATAAATCTAACCAAATAAATAAATAAAGAAAGAATTATTGTAGTGTTTAAAATCACCAGGTCAGACACTGGGATACTGTGAATACTTAGGCACAAAGCCATCTGTGGAACTTTGGACCAGTCACCCTCTCTCGGGTTTAGGAAGCAGGTAAACCACTTCCAAAAATGTTGCTAAGAAAACGGTAAGAACTAGTTTTGATAACCGCAAGGATTTATAATGATTCAAAGACATCCGCCCAGACTTACACCCAAAAATGAATTAAAAAGGACTGCATCTCCATATTAGGTGATTTTGGACCAGTTACATTTTCTCAGCTCAACCCATGTCATAGCTTTTTTTAAAAAAATAATAAAAACAACTATGTAGTGTAGCACAGCATAACATGACATGGCATAGCACAGTTTGGCATAGTATATATTTTATATAGGGTGGGATAAAAAATTATTAATAATATTAATATTGACAGAAGAAAAGCAACTGCTTTAAGTGTCTTATATGTAAAAATGATTCACATCAACCCATGGCACACATCTGAATTTAAACCTAAACGTTTGAAGGTATCTGAGAGCTACTCTTTAGTTATGTCAATAAGCCTAGCATTGCTATATTTTATACATTAATTACAGTCGGATTGATTAAGCACTGTCATGTTGTTTTCAACTCATACACATATTTTTATTCATTTCTATGTAGCCCTAAACTTTTTTCCAAGTCTCTCAGTGGTGTATTGTTTATCACCATAACTAATTTATTATATTTATATCATATGTCTCCCTTCTGTTGCTGAATTCAGCTTTTCTAGGGGGACTGCATGATACATTCTCCAAATCATTTCTCCATGTTTTTTGGAGGTAATTAGAAAAAGGAATATATTTTAAGTGTGGATAGCAAGGTCACATATGATTTTCTGCCTCATTGGATTTGTTGGCGCTTTTTCACGATAAAGATTAATTTGTTGTAATGTGTTAACATTTTAATTACATGTGTTCAATCCTGTAGTTAGGACTAAAAAGTTGCTCAATTGCCAGTTTCTTACATTTTGGAATATTGGAATCAGTGCTTTTTTTTGTCATAGAACACACTGGAACAGAATTCTGGCACCTTTTTTGCCTTAAATACAATAAATTAAATTTATGTTAAGAACTGAATATATAGTTTTTTTAAAAAATAAAAGATTAGCAAGTTGTGAGCTACAGCACCTTTTTTCTTACAAAAAAAGCACTGATTTAGTTTTTGACAAAATCATGTTTAACTTGCAAGAATGAAATGATATTTTAAAATTACAGTGGTCTTCTGGGTTTTTCCCCCTCTTTGTAGTAGCTTATACTATATAGTTCTCAGTCCCAAGATTGCATGATTTTTCTATTTACCTTTTTTATTCGAAATGTGGGACATTTTTCCCCCTATGCCCCGTGGGAAAATGATATATCCCATATTTCTGATATTAAGTTCTGGCATTTAAATTATTTGGACAAAGAAAAAGAAGAATATTTTAGTGAAAACATGTAAAAGTGATTGTTTGCTGTCCACTGATTCAAACCCATCATCAAAATTTAGTTGGTGACAAGCACTTCCTTATCTATTCGTTTTATTTTAGCATTTTGCCAGTATAATTGTGCTACAATACTTGGATCTTGCACCCCATGAGATAACTTTACTTTGTGAAGTTCTGCTTTCCCATCTCAGCGAAAACTAGGCAAGTGAATTATGTAGAAGCAGCAAAGCTCTGTGTCTGCATTTTTGCTGCTGAATCCTCTTCTTGTTAGTGTAATCACTGTTCTATAGAGTTCATGTATATAGTAATTATGATTTTCTTGATCATAAAGGATCTAAGATGTATCAAACAGCAATTATTTTATTTTAATTTTGCTTCTGTCTGGAGGAAGTCCATTTTTTAATTTCCAAATTTCCATGTCATCTGGTTTAATGTGCAGCTACACTACCCTACAATTGTATTTTTGCAAAACAGGCTTTTTGTCATTTAAACGAAATACTCAGATCCGATTGCTAAGATCTATGATATCACTAAATCAGTGTCAAACAGAAAATACTAAAATTAATCCTTAAAGAGTAACCCATAAGCCTTTATGGATTGCATCCAGCCTCACTGACTCCCTGCCAGTTTAATTTATACAGAACATATGGTGTCCCTATTTGCTTAATTTAGGCTCAATTGAGCATTGCACTTCACATTAACCATTTCCTTCGGTGGTAAGGGTTTGCAGTAGCAAGATGATCTAAATTGTCTTCCTCTGAAAATGTTCTTGAAATCACACACACACACAAACACATGTACACACACACATACTTACACACTTTTGCTCTCATTTTATTATGGAAACACATCAAGAGAGTAAGGAAAGTGATTGGCCATTGCTTTTGTTTTTCAGAAAGTTGGGCAGGTACAACAGCGAAAAAATTGTCCAATGGAAGGATACTGTGGCCTACAACACAGACAAAAAACATCTTTTCAAGATGCTTTTGTAAGACTTTTATGAGCACAAGAAGATATAAGAAGCTGACAAGTACAGGTAGTCCCGAACTTACGACCACAACTGAACTCAAAATTTCTGTTGCCAAGTGAGAGATTTGCTAAGTGAGTTTGCCTCATTTTGCAACCTTTCCTAACAGAGTTGTTAAGTGAATCTGGCTTCCCCATTGACTTTGCTTGTCAAAGGTTTACAAAAGGGCAACACATGAGTCCAGGACACTGCAACTGTCATAAGTATGAGTCAGTTGCCAAGCTTTTGAATTTTGATCATGGAATCATGGAGACGCTGCAATAGCCATAAGTGTGAAAACTAGTCATAAGTCACTTTTTTCAACAATGTTGTAACTTTGAATTGTCACTAAACCAACTGTTGTATTGACTACCTATACACTATAGTGCGGATAAGCACAGGGTCTGAGAAAAGGAAGGTTACCTTTTTTTCTCTAGTTACTGTCTTTAACACAGAACAATCAGAATGTCTCCCCTACCTAACTGGGTACATTTATTCTGAGCCTAAGTGCTGCATGGGAAGTTGGCCTAAGGACTGGATGCTATAGACTTTTCATCTTCTATGTTGGAAGATATAAATGTCTGTCTCAATCCCATTCTCTGCAGAATTAATTCTGTAATCTTCTCAGCTTCTTATCCCATTAGATTGTCATCAAGCTTCTTATTTTGTCATGAAATTCAAGCTGAGATATTGCCTGGTTCTTCCTGAAACAGCTGCACTACTGCTTGTGGTAAAGCAGCACCTGGGTATAAAGACATTTAGACTCATTTCTCCACCGATTTGTGAGGGTCTGAGAGAAAAAGCACTGTGATATTGCAACAATGACAGAGTGTATTGTCCTGATAACTTTCCAGTCTGATGTACTCCAGTGTATATTACTGCTTCGTGTTGATGTACTGCATGATGACTGAGAGACTTTCATGAAAGAAGCAGCACTCTCTGCTGTGACTCTATTCCTTTCTGTAACTGGCTCTTTTTGCCCTCTGCTGTCCTTCTTCCTTAAATAAAGTTAAAAGCACTCTTGAGCTTATTTTTCAAGGCAGCAATTTGCACCCAGGAGGGATGAAATGGATCAGGAGTAGGGAAAGACTGGAGCACCTGCAGGATGGAAGGATATAAAAAGGGGCAGGGCTTCAATCATGCACTCACAGCTATTATCTTACATTGTTTACCCAGCCTAAATCCATGAATGCCCATAGGGCCTGTAATATTTTCTTCCATCAAGGCCTGTATTTCTAGAGGCAAATGACCAAAGGCTGCCTTATGATCATGAGTATGTCAGCAGCAGGCAAAGCACAGAACCAGAAAATAAAAATTAGTCTTTTCCCCTCTGTTACTTTCATTTTTGACTCTTGTTTTTCTTGCTCCAACATTATTAAGTTGATCTCTGGCAAAAGGGTTGGAAATTAAGCTGATAGCTTGTCTAGCAACACTGCTTGTTGCTTTTTCAAAAGGAATGAAAGGGGCTTTTTTAAAAAGCCACATAGAAACATTTTTAGCACACCAATATGAAAGAACCTATCTCCCCACCATATCATAATATGGTACGTTCAGCATTACAGTGCTTCTTGCTTGACTATGTCTCTGAATTAAAAACACCTCTAAATTTCTCAGTCTTATCTTAAACAGGTACTTGAAAGACACTTGAAGTGGTCCAGCTTTCTCAGGTATGAATTAGCTAATTTTAATTTCCCTCCATGGAAATTAATTCAAACTGGGTAATACATCAAACGGCATCTCTTGGAAAGTCCTGGATCATATACTATCTGAAAAGCGAAACAGATTCCAAAAGAAGGCTACAGGAAGACACCTCTGTATTGTTTCTATTCATGCCATACACTCACCAGGAATCAAGACAACTGATTCCAGACAATTAGTCACCTAACATTAGATATATTTGTGATTGCTTAATATGCTATGGAATCTATCTTCGCATTCTAAAGTTATTCCAACCTTAGAGCTGTCGAACTAAAAAGTAGATTAAACTATTTCTACCTGCTGTAAGAATGAACAAGATATACTCAGACCCAGCCAAAGAATAAGCGAGGCTCAGTGCAAAATGTTGACTGCAGAGTTTTGACAAGCACAGGGCGGAACCTATTTATTAACCTTGCAAGTCCTTGGCAAGGGCAGGGCCTTGTGCCATTGCACTGTTCACATTGCCCTTTGGCCATTTACTGCTTTCGCCCACGTATATAAAGTTGTGGCATGCACAAAAAGGGAGAGGGCCTGCATTGCAACATCACAATACTGCTTTCATCAGCCTAACTCTCCTACAAGCATGTACATACACACAGAGGCCATTCATCCCCCATTTTCACCGATAGAAGAAAATGTGCAGAGTGCTGAATTCAATCAAAGTTTCCTTAGAAATGTGCCTATTTGAGTAATGCCAAGAATCAAGCAAGAAAGATTTGCATGATTGATTCATTTCTGAAACAAGAATTAAATATTCCCCTTGTTTCAGGATGGCTTAGTCCCCTAGCTGAAATTTAATTAGGAATTCATTCCAAGTAGCTTTCTAATTTATCATAAGCTCAAAAGTCTCTTGTCCATATTTCTTCTCCATTGGTTTTCTATAAAGCTCTGTAAGTAATTACTAGTCTTAATGGATAGTCACTTTATGCTGAGAGAGAGAAGATTAAGAATTATTTATAAAAGTTACAGTGGCTGCGAAAACATTGACTGGTTTGTAGCCTTGATAT
>JANHFO010005908.1:68999-81877 GCA_032468095.1 Pareas carinatus | reverse complement strand
CACTCATAGCAAACAATCATAGTGTAGATCACCTCATGCATGAGCCAGCACTCTCCAACCAATCAACTACAACCATATGTTCTGGCCTATTGTACACTTTACTATTCCAGCTACTAAATTAAGTATTTTGAAAAGTAATAATACAATAAGATCATTGTTTGTCAAAAATTCAAAATTCTGAATAAATGTTGGATTTTACTAAAAGATTCAAATTTAATGGCCTGGTAGCATGGGCTTTAAAAGAGAAATAGCTCTGTACTTCATGATTCCTGTTTCTAGTCTATATTTAATCTTAGATGCTAAATTGATCCCAAGAGGGTACTTATACTTTAAATCTGGATTATGATTAAATCCAGATTAAGTTAGCGACAATTGAATCACATTACATTCAATGAAAACAAATTACTATGGTTTAATTTACACTGCTCTGCTGTAGAGATTTATTTAGATATAGGTCCCAGAAAGAAGCAATTGGATTCCTAGATATTCTTTCATACTATTATACTCTTCAATCATTTCTTTGTGGTAGAAACAAAAATTAAACTAGAGAAATACACATTAAGTGTTCTATTCCAATTTGTGTTTTTCATTTATTATATTATATACTCAGTGGCCTAATATGGATTGGGCATCTTTTCATTTTAAATTGGTAGGCTGGTTGAAGGACTAGGTTTTCCATCATTCATGGATGGGTATTGCAATCCATACTGGACTAGCTTGCCATACAATCAAACAACATTGCAAATAAGTCAGCATGTGGTCTAACATATCTAGATTTAGAATGAATTTAATACATTGGGTTAATAGTCCTTCAGCCTTAAATTAATTCTGGCATTCAGTGATCTATTCTACTGAAGTTAGGAATTGTAGAAGGGAAAACGCAAACTATCAAGACGGGTGACTCTATTGTCTCATATAGGAGAAATCAAAATTTGGTAGCAGAGTGTCTAAGACGTACAGTTTCTACATTGCAATAGTCATTAGGACTATTGGCAACCATGGACTCACTGTGGGCCTGGTGCCCTATTCCCAGGTTGCTGAAATATAGATTTTTCCTTATGTACCAGAAGCACTATAAATATTCCTGCTTTCAGGCAGGATCTATCTGTAAATCATCTAGCTATGCATTTATTTTACACAGGTGTGTGTGTGTGTGAGTGTGTGTGTCTGTTTGTGTGAGACCTACCTGGCACAATTATCTTTCCTATTATTGTCAGAGTTCCATGTACACTAAATCCAGCTGGGAGTGAAATGCTTTGGATAAATAATTGGCATTAGAAGAGAAAATGAGGAATAATTTAATAGCTTGGATTTAGCTTATTTCTTCTTGGTTGATACCTTAATACTTCCGAGTGAAGCTTTAGCTTCTCAGGAAGGGTTATATAAAGGCTGCTGGGCTAGAAGCCTTAGCAACAGAGAGGAGACTGTAGGCAATGGTGAAGGTAAGAGCTTTGCTGTAACACTTTAAGCCCATTAATTTCTCAGTCGCCAAGGGGAACGATGCTTTGCACCTCATCACCAGTGGATTTGGCAAATTAGACAGGAAGGAAAGGCAGGAAAAGCACAAAACCCACTTGACTATAGTGCCTGGATGGATGCTGTCAGTTTGGCTCTGCTAAGAAGAAAGAAATTGATATTTGGGAAGGAGGAACCGCTTGATTCTGAGACAATGGAAGCAGCCATTGTGGGTATTGAAGGCTTAGTGACCTGGTGAACCAAACATGACTTGAAGAGCTTCATCTCTAGAACATCTTCTCCTCTGTGAAAGACCTTTGTATCTCCCTTCTTAATAGAGACTGAATTTCTTCTGGTGGAATTTTATTGGTCATCTAAGAGAAGATCTGGATGATGGATGCAGCATTGAAATATGTTGTACAATAGGATTCTCCAAGTTCTAAAGACTTGGCCTTTCTGGAACTTATCATCTGCTTCTGTGGCTATCCAATCTATCCTTAACTGCTCAACCCATTTCCATCCCCATTCCTACCCTTTTCCTCATCCACCAAACATCCCACCTCTGGTGATCGCAATGCACTGGACATTGCTCTACCTCATTTTCCCCCCACTACTGATAGCCTCTGAACATGGTTTACCCAAATTTATCTGCAGTCCTATGCCATTAGATATGGAGAATGGTTGCCAGTCAAATGGCCACCAACGACATGGAGGCACAGCTAATGGTGCAGGCAACAGCCATTGGGTGGGAACTCTAGAAGAAGCTAAGGAGACCATCCTGCATCTGCGGGAGACAGTGGTGCATCAAAAGGAAATGATCCTTGATCAGAGGGAGACAATGAGAGAACTGACAGCCAAGCTGAGCCGCTGTGAAACCCATTCCCGGAGACACAGTGAGCACCACGGAAATCACCAGGAAGAGAACCATAACCATAAGCATGTTCATCATGAAGGTGGGCATCGGGGTCATCATGATAATGGTCAAAGGGGGCATCATGAGGATGCCCACCAGTCTCACCATGAAGATGGCCATAGGGGACACCGTGATGCTGGCCATCGAGATTTCCATGAAGGCCTCCATGTCCAAGAGAATGAGCATAATCAGATTGGAAAACCTGGGAACCATGAACCACAGGTTGGGCACAACACTCATCATTCTTCTCACAATGGACCTACATCTGCTCCGACTAATGCTATGGAAGATCCACCGAATGAGGCATCTGCGGCGATACATCAGATGGAGAGAATGTTGAAATCCCTGAAGGAAAGACTGGATAATTTACAGGTATTAGCTTTTAACTTAACCTTCTCAGTGCACTTTTTCTATTTTCTCAAATCTATCTATTCCTTAATTACCCACTTGTTTATCATCCATCAATCCTTATACTCATCCTCCCATTTGCAACCCTTATCCCCTCCTTATTTCTTGATTTGTCCAAAATGGTGATTAGCCTGCAATTATTGAAAGCATTTTTATTCTTGTTCCATCAGTTTTCAAGTATGACCCTTCATTTAATCATCTTGTATACCTCCCGACACACTCAAATTTCCACCAGAATTAACTACTCACAATAAATCTTCCTGCTTCTTCTTCTAATCTTTCCAATGTGCCTACCCACCATAGTGTTAGTCTGGAAAATGTATGGAGTGAAGAGGATATTTTAAGCATAATTATTTAAGCTCCCTTGCACTATTAATAGCAACATTTGGTTGAGAAAGTCACCATTCAAAGAATGAAAGGCAGCGATGAAGAAAATGGTGGGGAATCGCTTTGCGGAGGGAAATTTAATGAAATAAAATAAAAATTTATTAAATAAAAATAAATAAAATACAGAATGAATGGAAAGAGCGATAGCTTTCCAGAAGAAAAAGTAGAAAGAAGCATAGCGAATAACGCTTGCATAAATTAGACTTTACTTTATTTCCTTTCTTTTCCTTAAGTCATTCAATTTTTAATTAATTTTTTATTCCTTGCTATGCAATTGGCATAGCTTTGTGCACTTAAAAATGAAGGTGCATGATGGATGGATGCACACACAAGCACACACTTTCACACACACATATGCACGCACACACATACACACACTATAAGGTGCTCAGGTTCAATTCTGATTCTGTTGAAGTTCCAGATGGAGCAAAGTTATTCAACATGGACTTTTTGTGCATGGAGACGCTATTGCGAAACTAGCAAAAGTCCCTCCTTTTAGAAGAATTTCTTTCTGGAGCTCCAGGAGATTCTTCGTTGTGTGACAGGGTTGGTGCAGGAAAGTGGCTAGATCTACCATCCTCTACACACACTTGCAATGGAAGGAAGACTCTGGGCTGAAAGAGGTTAAACAGATATGCACAGGGCTACATTGCTTAATGGGATCAACGGGAGTAAGAATGAGGCACAGAACATGAATAGTGTACGGCATCATTAGTGGGGGATGTCATTTCAAGCAAGAAGAAAACATACCATTATTTGCAGATAAAATTTGACTTGGCCAACATATAGGAACTCAGGAATTGGACCAAATGCTTAATAATATGGCTTTCAGGCAGAATTTTAAGGAAGAGAGAGGCAACGCATTAGAAGCGATCTAGGAGAAAGGTCCAGAGAAATAGGCCGATAGGATTAAATCATGCACTTACTCTGACTTCTCCAGCACAATTGGAACAGTTCGACCTTTCCCACCTCCGTGTGGGATTCTCTTCAGGAAAAGATTAGCATGTTGGAGAATCAGATCCATGAGAAATCCAATACTTCAGAACATCAGACGCAGAACGTACCAAAAGCGGGAGGGATGAGACAGAGGCATGCTTCCCAAGGACGCACAGTGGAGAAAGGTGAGCAACTAGACCTAAGTTCCAGATGGGTAGTGCTGTAACCCTCTTGGCAAGTAAAAACACTAGCGATACTTTCCAAAGCTCTTTAGTACCGTAATAAAATTAAGTTTTTAAAGTAGAAAAGTAAAAAAAAGAGATGAAAAGAAATGAAATTGTGGTGTTACCAGAATAAAAATGGAGACTTTGATCCACATTCATGGGATAAAAATGGGTGGATTGATGAAAGGAAGGTCCATTAAATAAACCACTAAGTAAAAATGACTCACAATAAAGGGGTGGGTTTAATGACGAATAGATGGGACAATTCAGAAGCAAGATGTTTAGGTGGCTGTTGCCAAGTTTGTAGTGATGTGGGAAAATGGAGAAATGAAAAGTAGGTTTTTCTAGTGATGCCTTCCGGTTATCGGAGACTATCATTCATGAATTCCCAAACATTAGATTTTGGATCACACTGCCTGATTAGTAGGATAGGGTGCTGAATTGGAGAAGGCTCACATCAGGATATAATTAGATCCAAGGCAAATGTTGAACTTTGGTGATTTAATGTTTGCATACTATTTTTTCTATCTCATTTTGTCTCAAATAGCTTTCCTGGTCTTTGCAACTGGTTTTATGAGATAGCTAAAGCTGAGAGACAGTGATGGAGCTCAAAGCATTTTCTTTGTCATGCTGAAATTTAAATCTGAATAGTCCCACTCTAACCCATTTTAGATTTTAATTCTCCTCGGACCCAATTAACATAGTCAGTGACAAAGGATTATGAGAAATGTTAAGCCCAGAATTTCAATTCATTTAACCTGATTTTTTTTTAAAAAAAACTATTAAATAAGAGGTTTAGATAAATATGTTCATGCACATTTCAGTGGATGAGAAACATAAATATAACTTGGTGGGTTATTTTATTTATTTGCTTCTGCACGTTTGAAGAATCTGAGTAACATATAATCACGTAATCATTAGGAAAAGAGATTGGTACCAAAACAGATAAGAGAAAATTATATTGAGAATATTTTCAAATATTTCATTATCCTACTAGAGACGTAGGTGAAGAACGGGGCAAAAAAAAGGGGAAGACTGTGGACTGAAAACGCGGCTTACTCATAAAACCAGCCGTGTGTGATTGATGTGGAGCAGAGATGAGCTTGAATAGCGACAGGAACCAGATAACAGTGTTTTTACAGTTAAATGGGAGGTGGGTGAATGTTTTTATATAGTGCAAATGGAGTTTTAGAAAGAACAACAGAAGATCTAAGTCAAGAAAGGTGTCAGAGAATGAAATTGAGGTAAGGTAACCAAAGGAAGAAAATTTGGCAACGCTCATGAACTTTGATCTCGTTGGCAGTGGTCATGGGATTCCATTGATGGAAAGGGTGTAGGAAGCTTGGAGAATCAATTTTTAACAGATCAGCAGATCGGTTGGTAGCATGTGGATAATCCACTTCCCCCTCCATTTCCCTGTGTTGCGGTGCCACATTTCTGCTTTCTTCTGTCCTCCAGGGAGCAAGGAAGATAAATATTCCGAACATTTTCATGTGGATTTCCCCCTTCGCACCAACTACATGTACATCAAGATCAAGCACACTCTGCAACGTGAAATCTTTGCCTTTTCCATCTGTCTCTGGCTCAAGTCAAGCTCATCTCCAGGGATAGGCACACCTTTCTCCTACTCGGTGCCCAACCAAGCCAACGAAGTGGTGCTTATTCAGTGGGGAAATAATCCCATGGAGTTGCTCATCAATGATAAGGTATGAGAAATAACTCGATTGTTTATTTGTACAGCAGATATATCTGAAGGTATTAAAAGACTCTTGTCATGTTTATAAACTCTAGGTTTGCTCATTCTCACTTTTATTCGAACCCTCCTGCCCTTGCTTTGCAGGTTGCCACTTTGCCATTGGCTGTTAATGATGCCAAATGGCACCACATCTGTGTGACATGGTCAACTCGGCATGGCATCTGGAAATCTTACCAGGATGGTGTTCAAAGAGGGAACGGGGAGAACCTGGCTCCTTGGCATCCTGTGAAACCTGGAGGTGTTTTCATACTAGGCCAGGAACAGGTAAATGGCCCTCTTTACGATTTACGCCCTGTCACTATCATGAATGGCTCTTCTGAATACATATTTATTGCACTCTTCTTCCACAGGACACTCTTGGTGGCCGCTTTGATGCTACTCAAGCTTTCCTTGGGGAAATGTCAGATTTCAACATGTGGAGCTATATTGTGACACCTGCTGAAATTTACAAGATGGCAACCTGCAGTAGCTCGATTGGTGGCGATCTTATCAATTGGACTGAAAGCTCTATAGAACTTCATAGAGGAGTGATCAAACTACCGTATAATGCCTGCCACTAAGAAGCAACCAAAGAAATATGGACTTAAAATTCTCTGGAAGAGAAAAGATACCTAATGGTTAAAGGCAAAGCATGGAAAGACTCCAAGATTTATTTTATATAGTAGTTGAAAGGGTTGGAAAATCAAAATTTCTGGGTTCCTTAACAAAAGAATGAGGGTCTTTCGGTTTGGGATGTATGCAACAAAACCAAAGTGGGTATGTATATAGCAACTAATGGCAGGAAAATCTTACGATCCAGATCTACTGTGAAGTATAATTTGGAATATATATTTTATGAAGCTGAGCAATTTTCAAAATAAGAAACATTCCCACACATGATAAACACTCATGTAAAATTCCCACATACGTATATTGGGATTTTCTTAATGTAGGAGCAGGAGCAAAAAAAAAAAAATGAAGTTCCTCATGATGACAATATGGCTGATAGGACACTTCATTCTCAAGGCCTTGATGTGTAGTATTGGTCCCCTGGGAAGATATTTATGATACATCACTGTCCTATTTTTGACTAGCAGTTTTCTACTTTTTGGATATGCAAGGGAGGAATGAGAAAAAGAATTTGTTAATATTTTTCTTCAGACTCTTTTCCTTGAATGTTCTTTAGAGAAATAGAGGAACACCTTACCAGGTAAATTGGTTGGATGATGCACCACATCTGTGTGACATGGTCAACTGTTATCTGTTTCATTTTTTATATTGTGCATTTTATTTCTTGTAAGCTTTCTAGAGTCATGTAGGTGAGATGAGCGCCATAACGACCAACCAATCAATCCAATTCTCAAACTCATTCAATAATCTAGCATGTAAGCTCTACACATCAAATTGGCTTGTGAGGACAATAAAATGATAAAAAATGGCTTTCTTGTGGATCCTGTATATGACTAAAGAAATCTCAACATTTCTGTTCAATTTACACCAACTTAGTGGATCTTTATCCTCTTCTCAGGAAATCATTGCCAAAAACCCAGTTAAGTCTAGGGAAAGAGTAGTAGTGTATGAAACACATATTTCTACATTAATCTTAGTATTCGAGTTAACTTTTTCAGAATTCACCATTTTTCTGCCTCTTTCCATTCTCCACACCCTCCATTAACTCAAATAGTATTTATGTACTATGTAGATCTCTTCTAAACTTGAATAAAGCCATGCTTGAAAAAAAAATGTTCCAACTGTGAATCAACTAATATAACCTGCATCTAGATCTAGACATGGACTGAACCAAAATTAGAGGATATGTTAATCAGCACTAGAAGGCCCATGTCAGACTTTGCAAGTATCATAAAGTGCTATTATGCATCACTGTAAAAACTGTATTGGCCAGTATTCTGTTATATCGTGACAAAACCAGTTGTATGTCATGGTGTCATGTTAAAGGTGACTATGGAAGTACTGGAAGCCTGTGAAAATGGAGAGGTTGGGTTAGGGTCAGCATAGCATAATTCATTCTGGACGAATGAATATAATCTCACTAGTGCAAACTGATAGCAAGGCTCAAAGCTTTTGGAAAAGTCACCACCCAGTAGAAATCTGTGCTGAATACATAGTGCTTGCTTGATATGTGAGGGAAAATTTCTGTGGTGTGCAGTTTTGTTTCAGTCGCAGCTAATGAGTCACGACTTGCGATACCATCGTCTGGCGCCGCTACTCTCTGAGCATGTGCAGGGTCCTGTGACATCATCGCCTGGCACCCCTACTCTCTTTCTGAGCATGCTCAGCTCTGGGGCAATGCTGGGGCAACTTGGCTCACGTGCCAACAGGGCTCTGAGTGCTGCTTCTGGCATGCGTGCCATAGGTTCGTCATCACTGTCCTAGATGATGTCTGAATTCTCTTTGTACTGCAATTTTGATCAGCATTGCTGTGCCTGAAGCTGCTTAGAAAATGCTGTAAAAACATACCTATTATACAATTATCTGCTTCAGTTTTGCAGCAGCAGCAGCAAAGATACCAGTGTGATTTTATAAAACAAATGAACAAAAAGCAACAAAGCCTCCAAATGCTACAGGACTAGCTTATCTTAAGGCAGATATTTTAATAAAGATGACCATTTACGGTACAGCAAATAAAGAATGTAAATTAAATCCAAAGTCTCTATGGATTGCACTGCTGAGCAACTGATCATAGCAATCTATATTATATTTGTTTTGGCTTAAGAGGAAGGAGCCATAAAAAAGCTTGAGTTTGGGGAGGAGCAGACAAAAACTAGGCACCGCTTTCTGAATACATCAAATTTCTTCTACTACGTATGTATACCGATGTGCCGAAGCGCACAGCCATTTTAGCCTAGAATTCCATATTATAGATTTTGCTTAAAAATAACAGGTGCCCTGCCTTGCGCACTTTGAGAGAAATGTACAGACAGTATTTTATTCAAGGACAGAGGTGCGTAATTTTAATTGTCTTGAATTTTCTTATAGCAACAAGATGCAATAAACTTGCCAAAGAAACCACAATTATGTTCCACGTGTCTTTGTTCTTACTATTTATAAGTATCCTAGTGTTTCTTCAATAGCACATCCCACATTTCAAAAACAAAGCCTATTTTTAGAGGAGTAAGCTCACTGTCTAGTTAGAGATGATGTGGATTTAGGATTGCTATCCCCAGAGCATTGCTGACTTGGAATTCTGAGAGTTGTAGTTCCATTCCCAAGTTGTCTGGAGGGTGCCAGATTGGAGAATTGGATAGTGAGAAATGTAAGATGCCAGCTTTACTTGATGATCCGTTGTGAATGTAGAACAAAAGCACCAATGAAAATTTAACCATTTTACTCTATGTATTTTTTAATCTTGACCAGGAGCATTCTTTTAGATTTCAGAAATGAAGTCTGATTTAGTCAATGGCTGGATTCTGTAAACTTTTATACGTAAATTCATGCTACTAACTGCTAATAAATACATCAATTAAATATGTTTAATTTACTTTCGACTAAGAGGTGCCCCAAGTAGGAAACAGGTTAAATCTCTTAAAAATCTTTAAAAAAACAAAAAAAAACCCTTCCAGGTATCCTTTTAAAAGGAACTTGTTCTAACATGCATATCTCAGCTACAGAGATGCCACTTACAGCACATGGGTGTCTCATCCAGAAATAAAGTTATGACTTAAGAAATTCTGTTTCTTCCCTATGCAAGTGTAATAAAAAACTACAGCCATAATCTCATCAGAGTTATTGATATTAAATAGCATTCTTTATCTCTCATCAGATGAGACCACTGAACCGATAAATCACTCAATGAATATTTGCCAACACAATACATAAAACTTCAGATTTCCTGTAACCGTGTCTCCCAGGCATAGAGCAGCAGGATATAGGTTATTAATAGTATGAAGAGTTATTAATAGGAAAATAAGGATGAGGGAGAAATATAGCAATAGCAATAGCCCTTAGATTTATATACCGCTTCACAGGGCTTTACAGCCCTAAGCGGTTTACACAGTCAGCCTATTGCCCTCAACAATCTGGGTCCTCATTTTACTGACCTCGGAAGGATGGAAGGCTGAGTCAACCTCGACTGAGTCAGGATCAAACAGCCAAACTGCTAGCAGTCGGCAGAATTAGCCTGCAGTACTGCATCCTAACCACTTCTAACATACTCAGGAGTATGTTCGCCACCTGTAGTTATTTATTAATAAAAATAATAAAAGGCAGGATATAAATAAATAGAATAAATTAGTAGCGTTCATAGTATCATTTGTAGAACGGTCGGAAATGTTCAGTGTTAACCCTCAGGAGGAAGAAACTTGGCATTTATTTTGGGAGAAAGGGGGCTCAGGTTTCCCCCCCCCCCCACAGGTAGGTCACTCGGGTGTTCACAATCTCATTAGCAATGGTATTTACTGTGCTACATCTGGTTCCTTGGCAGTGAGACGGGATGTGCAAGATCAGCAGTATATTAATAGCCCCAAGAAGAATCCCTTGGTGACCCTGAGTCGGATGCGGAGATCTAAGCTGGCTTCTGGAAAGCCTTTGCTAGAGGAAGCACTCCCCCCACCCCATGCTTTCTCTCCCTTACAGCAGATTGGCCTGAAAGGTTTTGGTTTAATTAATTCCTCTTCATTTCTGGCATTTTTCGGATGTCGTATCTTGAGTTTCCTTTCCCCCTTTCCAAAGTAAAAAAGATGTCTTAGGACAGGGGTGGGGAACCTTGGCTCTTTTATGACTTGTGGACTACAACTCCCAGAATTCCTGAGCCATGAGGCTCAGGAATTCTGGGCGTTGAAGTCCACAAGTCATAAAAGAGCCAAGGTTCCCCACCCCTGTCTTAAGAGAAGGCAGATGTTCGTGAGACCACAACTCCAGTTCCTCCCCTTTGGCTTGCCTGGGTCCTTAATCAATACAACAATCAAATAATGAATCAGTCAAAACACAAGATTAGGTTCATGGTGTTTACAGATCATCCAGAGATGTATACATTACATTTTTAAATAATAGTTTAACATTGCCTTTAAAAACAAATAAAAACAAAAACATCACCATCAAAGGAAATATCATATAGGTTCTTTAAATGAAAAAAAAATGCCCGTCTTTCTCTTTTGTCTTCTGGAGCAAGGAGGGAGGGGAGGGGACTGTTATATCTCCTTCCTTTGTACCCCTATAAGTCAAGATATGCAAATTCACAATGAAGAGTGATGGGAGAATAGGACTTTACCATTTGTATTGCTGAAGAACAAAGACACTTTTCCAGAGATATAAAATCAGAAGGCAGGTCAAAGAACCAAGGGCAATATTGAGTGTGGAAATGGGGGAGGGATTGATCATTATTAAGTTAGCAGATGGAAAGAGAGTGATATTTTAAAGTTCTGGTAAAAACTGACCCTTCAAACGAATCACGGAAGCGTTTCCTTGCCTCCCATCTCTACGCAAATCATAGCTTGGGAGAAATAATTTGGTCATGTCACACAGCTGGAAAAAAAGGTCATCTTTTCCTTCCTTGCCAGCTATGAGCTTAATAATTGTAACCTTTTGCTTCTGAAACTCTTAAAATTTATTTTAAAAAATATGGACGTTACACATTTTGATCTTTGAAACAGAATTAAACCTTAGTTAAGAAGGGGGAAGGCGAACCACTTTGGGAAGGCAATTAATAAATTAAAATTGAAAAAGAGGCATGGATTAGGGCAGGGGTCTCCCAACCTAAGACCTGTGGACTTCAACTCCCAGAATTCCCCAGTCAGCTTTTTAGGATTAGGGAGTGGTCAGGGTAGATTTCTTCCAGGACTGACTGATTCAATCTCCTTGCAGTCCAAGGCAGAGGTCTCCAACCCTGGTCCCTTTAAGGTTTGTGGACTTCAACTCCCAGAATTCCCCAGCCAGCTTTGCTTTGAATTCTGGGAGTTGAAGTCCACAAGCCTTAAAGGGACCAATGTTGGAGACCTCTGTTCTAAGTGAAATAAATAAAACACAACCCCTTCTTCTGACCACAGCATTTCTAAATCGGGAAGGGGGGGGGAGATGCTTCATGTTTAAATCCAACAGGATTTGAACTCGCTGCAGCTGACGTGGCTTTTCTTGGGGCAGGCTGAAATGGATGTGGACAAAGATATTACAATGTTCGATGCAGCTCCTGAGGACATTGTGACTACTCCTTTGCAAAGACCTTGAGATGTGCCACAAAGTGTTGGGCGATTTAGAAAGCTCAACTCGGGGTTTGAAAAAGCCATCAGACTCTGAGCTGTTATACCCAAGGGATGACCTGAGGAAAAGTACTGGTGGAAGACTAGATTTGGAGCTCTGAGCTCCAAGATAAGGAGCTACTCACTGGAGTAGGAGAGGGCCTTGGGAGGGTTGGCCGATGAGGTGAGGCCATCAACAGGAAGAATAAACTTTTTAAATCTTAGGGAGTCGGAAAAGGAAAAAGTATAACATAACAACTACAGATAGTCCTTGACCTGACCATAGCTTAGCCCGGAATTACAGTAATACGTTTTGCTAGTTGTCATCACACGGTCCACCTCAATTTACAAAAATTTTTGCGGGTTATGTCTGTAATGGGCGCATTATTTTTACCAGGAATTGGAAGTAACTACCAGTTTCTTGCAAAAAAAAAAAACTTGGTAAATTTCAGTCACGTAACCACAGGAAGCTGAAAATGGCCATAAATGCAAGATGGCTGCCAAGCACCAAAAATATAATTATGTGACCGCAGGGTGGTGTGGCGACCCAGCTGTTGGAACTAATTTACTGGGTTGTAAGTACCTGGGGGGGGGGTTGGCTGAGCTGTCGCCGCCACTATTCTGTCTGA
>JANHFO010005908.1:4617-18736 GCA_032468095.1 Pareas carinatus | reverse complement strand
TGCTGCCGGAGATCGTTGTTTCCTCCATCTCCGGCCCCCTGTCGCCGTCGTCCTCGATCTGCTCGTTGCCTCCAACCAGGCAGGATTCGACCTTTGGCGTCACTGCCATCGTCACCATCTCCACTTTCTCTGTCCTCGCCGCCATTTTGCATTGAATTTGCATTGTGCCAAAATCATTTGCATTGAATTTCTTATTGTGTCAAAAAGAAAGAGCAATCCACTGCAAAACTCACAACAGATGTTTTAAATCAATAAGAATGAGAAGCCAAGTATCATATTCAAGAAAAATAACTGGGCAGACTGTATTTAGAAATTATGCTGATTTATGGGTATTACATTTTAGGAAGATCGTTGGTAAATGAGCATATCCAGAAGAGAGTAACCAAGAAGATAAGAGATCTGGAAGGAAAACCTTAGAGGACAGATTTGGGTTGGAGAAGAGAAGACTATTGCAAGATATAGTTCCTCATATTTTATGGAATTAAGTGCAAACAAAATATCTATTGAACTTGTCCCAAAGGTGAAAACTGAAGACACTTCTTGGAAGAGAAGCAAAATGTTTTCAAAACAAAAAAAACAAAGTCCAGTTGCCTTTGGAAAAGCACCTTTAGGACAACAATGATTTAGATGATTGAGAATCTCCATAGACATCTGTTGAACTTCAAATGCCCAGTATACTATGCTTAGTTTTTCACACATTATTTTGTATTCCTATTAATAATTCAGCCCATAACACTGATTATATACTTGCATTTTGTAAGCCTCTCCCTCCCTCCCTCTGTGTGTAGCCAAGATAAAGCCCAAAGAAATAAATCATCTTTGCTCAAACTATGCTCTCCAGTTCCCCAAATCCCTAATTAGCACAACGTCTATTTTACCAAAAAGTGTTACAGTATGTGAAAGCCTTGTTTGACCAAAATCCATGACTAGAGGCAGGTCATCCTTTGGGTCCATCTGGTGATAGAGACCATATGGAGTATGAGTATGAGGAAATTGTAAGGAACCTAAATTAACAAATGTGATTAGAGAAAGCAAAATAAGTATGTGGTGTGTTTATGTAAGTAAAAGAATGCACCTGAAAGAATGTGATTTGATATTTTAGAGCAGAGATGATGAATATACACATGGATTGAACATGAGCATTTAATTATGAAATAAAGTGCTAAAATGCATCAGAAAATGTCAGTTACTATCATCTAGATTGTTGTGACTGTAGTTAAAATCAGGATTTCATAGGCTGTGTTAATTGCATGACTGAGATAATTTGGTTGGTAAGTATTGATTACAACATTGCAGCTGGTATTTTAAACTAATATATTTCAGATAAATGTGAATCATAAAATTTGAAGGACCATTCAGCCATAAACCCCTGCTCAATGCAAAGTCTAAATTAAAACATCCACAATAACCGTAATAATTGTTTGAACATATCCATTGAAGGAGAACCTCCACCTCTGTAGTTACTACATGCTATAAAACTGCTCTATTAGGAAATTATTCCCAACAATCCAGTGTTACATATTTCCTGTAATTTAAAAGCCATTATTCATATTCTGCCCTCTGAAATGACAAAAATCTTAGTCTTTCAGGTATTTATTAGTTTGATTTAATCCTGTTTTTCAACCCATATACATATCAAAGAGGGCTTATATATCCCCCAATCATTCTCATTATCCCTTTCTGATTAATTTGAAAGTACCATATTTTCTGCACCATAATACGCGCTTTCCCCCCAAAAAAAGTGGGGGGAAGTGTCTGCGTCTTATGGAGCAAATACTCCGAAAAAGCGTGGGAGATCGCTCCGCTGGACGCCGGGAACGCTCCAATTCAGCCTCCAGGGTGATTCTTTGGCTTTGGAGCATCCCGCGGAGCGATCTCCGTGCACCCGGAAATCGCTCCGCGGGACGCTCCAAAGCCAAAGGATCGCCTTGCAGGCTATATTGGAGCGTTCCCGGCGTCCCGCAGGCACGTGAAAATCGCTCCGCAGGGTGCGGGGAACACTCCAGATCGCCCTGCAGCGCGATCCTTCAGCTTTGAAGCGTCCCGCGGAGTGATTTTGGGGTGCACGGAGATCGCTCCGCGGGACGCTTCAAAGCCAAAGGATCGCTCTGCAGGCTGAATTGGCGCGTTCCCAGCATCCCACGTCTTATGGTCCGGTGCGCCTTATGATGCGAAAAATATGGTAAATATAAATTTAAGAATAAGAATAAGAATTTTATTTATACCCCGTCCTTCTCCCAGAGGACTCGGGGCGGCTAACGGGCTAAATAAAACACATTTATAAATACAGACAATAAAAGCATAATTAAAAAGATTAAATCAAGTCCAAAAAAAATGTAAAATTGACTAAAAGTATTTAAAACCCCATCTAAACCCCCCAAAA
This sequence comes from Pareas carinatus, assembly GCA_032468095.1. Classification (NCBI taxonomy): domain Eukaryota; kingdom Metazoa; phylum Chordata; class Lepidosauria; order Squamata; family Pareidae; genus Pareas; species Pareas carinatus. Next base: position 16,353 of record JANHFO010005908.1, on the reverse strand, counting down.
TTAAGAACAGAAGGACAAGGGCACAGCTAGGTCAGACCTGCCAGATGCAATAGGTGGCTCTTCAGGACACGGCGGAAGGTCAGAAATGGTAAGAATTGCAGGGGGGAGATCATTCCAGAGGGTGGGCATTGCCACAGAGAAGGCTCTCCCCTGGGGGTCGCCAGTCGGCATTGTGGCACCCTGAGGAGGCTTGCTCTGTGGGAGCGTGTGAGTCCGCGGGAGGTATCCATTGGTAGAATGCGGTCCTGCAGATAACTGGGTCCTATGCCATGGGGTGCTTTGAAGGTGATAACCAACACCTTGAAATGCACCCGGAAGACCAGCAGCAGCCAGTACAGCTCGCGCAGAAGTCGAGTTATGTGGGCACGCCCATTCGCTCCAAAAATTCCCCGTGCGACCGCATTCTGGACAAGCTGGAGTCTCCCGGTGCATTTCAAGGGGAGCCCCATGTAGAGAGCGTTGCAATAGTCCAGATGGGAAATGACGAGTGCTTGAGTGACTGTTCATAAGGAGTCCCAACCGAGAAACCGCAACTGATGAACCAGGCGAACCTGGTAGAAGGCCCCCCTGGCGACGGCTGCTATATGCTGTTCCAAGGACAGCCGTGCATCCAGGAGGAACCCCAAGTTGCGCACCCTTTCCGTGGGAGCCAATGCTTCACCCCCAATAGCCAACAATGGTTCAAGCTGGCTATATCGGGATGCCGGTAACCACAGCCACTCAGACTTGGAGGGGTTGAGCTTGAGTCTGTTCTTCCCCATCCAGACCCGCACAGCTTCCAGACACCGGGTCATTACTTCCACGGTATCATTGGGGTGCCCGGGGTGGAGATGTACAGCTGGGTATCAACAGTGCACTGATGGAACTCCAACCCGAAGCCACGGATGATCTCGCCCAGCGACTTCACATAAATATTGAACAGGAGAGGTGAGAGGACCAACATCTGTCAATACTGACTGCAACCGGTCAGATAGGTAGGAGCGGAACCACCGGAAGACGGCTCCGCCTATTCCCAACCCCTCCAACAGGCGCAGTAGGATACCATGGTCGATGGTATCAAAAGCCACTGAGAGATCTAATAGGACCAGGATAAAGGAACAACCCCTATCTCTGGCCCTCCAGAGATCATCCACCAACGCGACCAATGCCGTTTCCGTGATGTATCCAGCCCAGAAGCCGGACTGGAGCGGATCCAGATAGACCGATTCCTCCAGGTGCCTGGGGATCTGATATGCAACCACACTCTCAGCAACCTTCGTCAAAAAAGGAAGATTGGAGACCGGATGATAATTTCCTAAATCAGCAGTCCAGGGTGGGCTTCTTGAGGAGGGGCCTGACCACCGCTTCCTTTAAGGAGGGTGGCAAGAACCCCTCGTTCAATGAAGCCCCCACAATAACCTGGAGCCAACCTCGTGTCACTTCCCGGGAGGCCAGCACTAGCCAGAAAGGGCAGGGGTCCAATAAACATGTGGTCGGGTTCAACCGTCCCAGGATCCTGTCCAGGTCCTCTGGAGTCACAGCATCAAACTCCACCCGGCTGACACTCTCAAGACTTACCTCCGTCACCCCATCTGTACTAGTCCAATCAGAGTCCAAGCCCCCCCGAATCCTACCGATCTTGTCCTGCAGATTTCAGCTGAAATCCTCCGCCCGACCTCCGAGCGGGTCATCCTGACTCTCCATTTGCAGGAGAGATCGGATCACCTTGAACAGCGCGGCGGGATGGCTATCTGCAGAAGCAATAAAGGTGGCAAAATAGCTATTCTTAGCTGCCCTGATTGCGTCCAGGTAGGACCTAGTATATGCCCCAACCTGGGCACGATTGGATTGGGAGCGGCTTGTCCTCCAAGTGCTCTCTTGGCTTCTTCGGCATTTCATCACCCTTAGCTCCTCGGTATACCAAGGGGCCTGGGTGACTCAACGCCGGATCAGAAGCCGCAAAGGCGCAACCCGGTCCAGGAACCCGACGAGCTCCCTATACCAGGAGGCCGTGAGATCCTCGACCGAGCTGTGGGACAAGGTCTCCGGGAAAGGCCCAAGCTCCATCAGGAACCTCTCCGAGTCCATCAGGCGCCTGGGGCGGAACCATATTGTTTGTTCTGCCTCCCTGCGGTGGGGCGCGGTGGAGAGGAAGTCGAGCTTAAGGAGATGATGATCCGACCATGACCGGGGTTCAATGACATATGTATCTATAATGGAATCTCCAAACCGTAAGGGCAAGGCAATAGATTCAAATGTTCTATTATGACCCATTTTAATAAATTGTAAACTCCTAGCTGGCTACACTGAGATATATCTGGGATACCCCAACTGGGGTAATTTTGCTCCCATTAACCTACGGGAACATTTTAAAAAAATACCATATATCACTCAAGCAATTTCTTCTCCAGAATTTGAACACCATTTGAAATGGCAAGATTTATTGGCTGTTTATGAATACCTTGTTCAAATCTATTCTCTACTTTTACTTTATTTCCCATTTAGAATGTTAAATGCACTTGTTAGCTTATCCGCGTGTTTATGGAAAGAACACTGTAGTCCAACTGTTCAGATAATAAGAGCAATAAGGAAAGATATAAGGCACTCAAATCTGTGTGAGAACTCCATAGCAAAAGTGGTTATGGAGACCCTACTTCAGAATCCAAGTCTGATTCAGTTTTTATTGTGAAAGTATTTGATATTTTGGTATCCCCAAAGACTTTAAGTGCGTTAGAATTCAGTTTGATGTATTTCTTTGCAATAAACTTTAAAAAGCTTTATTCAGCTAGTATAGTGGATTGGAAGCAAGAGAATCCAGAACTCTTAATTTTCATCAACATAGTTTCCTTTGAATGCTGAATGTGTTGCATTTCCAAGTTTGGATCCAACATATTTTAATATTTTTATTCTATTTGTAGCAGGCTGCTCCATACACTAGAGAGTGTATTCATATCCTGAAAGAGATCTTTCAGACTTGTTTTACTTTTCTTTAATAAAGGCTGCTCTACTTTTGTCAAAAGGGTATCATAATTTTTTTGACTTTTCCTGCAAGTGAAATTGTTTCATTAGCTCCCTGAGCAGGGACGAGTAGCAGCTTTGTATGTATGGAGAACATGTTGATAATATTCAGGTACAGATCAGATATACTGCTGAGGAAATGTTTTGGGATCAGCCTGCCAAATCATAAATTTGTTCATTCATTTGGTTTAGAGACTGAAATGTATAGGTGTGTTTGGGTCTTTTTTGGTGTAGAATTGAGAGTATCCTGGTGGCGTTTCAGCTCACCATCTTCAGGCTGGTGCCTTTGGCTTCTTGCTAGTGTAAGCAAAGTGTGATCGGAGTTGCCTTTTATCTGTAAATACTGGTGTGAGGGGTTGGAGTGCTGGGCTGGTTGGGTGCATTTTTATTTCCGGACTGGCTGATGGAGTTGATGTTGGTATAATGGGCTGTTGTGTTGTAATTTGCTGGGTCATTTGTGTAGTGATTGCTTTTCTATTAGTCTCGTGTGTTTAAACGGCTTGGGTAATGGGTTGTTTGATGACCTTATGAGTTTCTTTTGATGTGGAGTCCAGGGTCTTGTGCTGTGATCTCCTGGGTCGTTTGCTGTGTTGTAACTTTTTGAGTTCTAGTGGTGTGATTTTCTGAGTTTTGGGATGTGATATCCTGAGTGGGTGGCTGTGATATAGCTGTTGGATCGCCGGACAGATGAGGCTGGAGGCATGAGAGTGGGTCAACAAGGTTTATTTTCAAACAACTATCAAATACTCTCCGCCCTGGGCCATCTGGGCTGTTTGCTTTTATACTAGGCACGCTTAGGCGCACCTTCACCAACCAGCGGCGAGCTGTCAAACAAACTGTCAAAGGTGCTTGCAGCCGGGCTTGCAAAAAAGACCACAAAGCTACTGTCAATATGCAACAATAGCATTCTGGGTTTTGCTTTGGCTTCGAGTTTGAGGTTTGGGTCTGTGTTCGTGTTCTTGGTCTGTGTCAGTTTGTTTGGTTTAGGGGTCGGGGTGTGTGACAGCTGGTGATGCACCCGTGGTCTGGTTTCTGGACGGTGGTTGTCTTTCGTTTATAGGATGGGGCAAGGTTTGGGTTTGGTGATGGAGATTGGTGGTGGTGTCTTGTCTCCTCCAAGCTTCTTCAGTTCTGACTGGCTGGTGGGGTGTGGAAGGATTTATTTCCCCAGCAGTCAGCCAGAGCTGAAGAAGTTTCTTGGAGGAGAAGCAAAACGTCTTCAAAGAAAAACAAGGAAGTCCAGTTGCCTCCTGAAAAAAAAGCACCTTTGGGACAACCATGACCTGGATAACCGAGAATCTCCATAGATGTATTTCTGGACACTTGACCCACTAACATGTGGACAAGCCATATCTTCTGAGCATCATGCCACACATTCTGAAGGCCAATTGATGGTTGGTTTTCCTGCTGGTAGTGACACTTGGGAAGAGGGAGAGAAAGCCAAGGGAATCTGTCAATCACTTTTTAATCAAATTGCCTTTCCTTAAAGCCCTACCTTAACACCCTTTCTTGGCAAAATAGAGCTTGGCAATGAGTGCAGCGCCATGATACTGGGGTACTTTTTAACTGGCTCCCGGATTGGATGAAAGCAGTCCAGCCTGACCATCTGGTTGTGACCTTTTACTCTCTCTCTCTAGCTTCTCTGCATCTAGAAGCACACATTGTTTTACAATTTTGCTTCAGGCACAGAGTTGGGCGCCTACAGCAAATCCCCTGCCAAATTAATGCAGAGTAAGCTCACTTCCCCATGCAGGTAAACCCCAAGTTGATCTTTAAAGCCCTGTTTTAATCTGTAATTAATCCACAGGAGTGGAAAGCAAATCACTGTTGGAAGTTTTAAATTGCCTCTGAATACATTATTTAGGCTTAGGAAAAACCATTCCTTTCAAGGTCAGAATCTAATAGAGCATCCATCTTTCGAAAACTGGGGATGATTCAGAATCTGCAATAGCTTCTCTTTTGTAGGATATTCTAAATATATGTTTTTTATTTATAAGGAAACAGTAAAATGTTCAACACATACCAGCTTTCTGAGTGGACTGTTCATCAATCTCAACATTATCAAATACGTTGATTCCTACATTTTGATTCCTACTCCTTCGTTCTTCTTTCGAGCCATATATTAAATAAGTTCCAAATTTGAAAATAGTCTGAATCTTCTTTTTCTTTCATTCTCATCGTCAAGCCTGTCCATTTCTGCACGGTCTAATATTTTCTTTATTATTTCTTCTTGGTATATCCTGCTAAGCTATATCAATATAGCCTATATATACAAATGGATCAGGTTCTGGGGATTGAATTATCATTCTTTCAGGACTATACAACCAATTGTGGGTCCCTTCGGGGAGAAGGGCGGTATAAAAATTTAATAAATAATAATAATAATAAGATCTCCAGGGGAATAGAACATTCAGACATTACTTTCAAAACCTTGAGGACTTCAGAAAACGCTTATAGTGCTTGTAGTGGTCTATATCAGATTAAAAGAAAACACTATATTTTGCGGTAGCCTCTGTCAATCCTAAACTAGGCTAAGAAGCTATGGGTAGTTTTCAACTTGTGACCACAACTAAGCCCCAAATTTCTGTTGCCTAAGTGAGATATTTCTTAAGTGGGTTTTGCCCCATTTTGTGACTATCCTTGCCACGATTGCTAAGTGAATCACTGTACTTGTTAAAGTAACAGAGTTGTTAAGTGAATCTGACTCCCCCATTGACTTTGCTTGTCAGAAGATCGTGAAAGGGAATCACATGGCCCTGGAACACTACCACCGTCATCAATATGAGACGGTCGCCAAGCATTTGAATTTTGAGTCACATGACCATGGGGATCGTGTAACGGTTGTCAGGGTGACAAACGGCGATAACTCACCTTTTTCAGTGATGCTGTAACTTCGAACTGTCACTAGACGAAGTGTTGTAAGTTGAGAACTACCTGTACATTGAGTCAAGCCAGGCCAGGACTTGAGTGGTATTCCTCCAAAAATATTAGGTATGTAGAATAGACTAGAAAGTTAAGCGAACGTCCCAGAACAAAGCAACCTACCAAGGACACTGCAAGGTTGCAGCCATGCAGCCATCAGAGGTTGAGCCCGACTCAAAGGGATTCACTTATCATATTTAGAGCCTCCATCAAGTATTGTAGTTTAAGCTCATGTTTCCTGTTCCTGTTGTCTGAAAGGTGTTACATTGACAGGGAAACTCAAGGGTGCTAAGAACATTTGTGCCCTTTTTTCTAAAAGTAACTTTTAATGCAAAAAACAGGCTTTACCAAAATCTCACATCAGAAAATGCAACATGCAGATTGGACCTCAACCTTTGGAAAATAGGGATTGAAAGGATGGAGATTGGAAAGTGTTTAAAAGTAATTGGGAGCAGGTTGGTAGAATAGAATAGAATAGAATAGAATAGAATTGAATTGAATTGAATTGAATTGAATTGAATTTATTTGGCCAAATGTGTCTGGATACACAAGAAATGTGTCTCCGGTGTACATGCTCTATACCTCAATACAGGCTACAATTGACAAACTGTGGTTACAATCATAAGGCTATAATTGACACAATGATTACAATCCCAATATACCTTCATTATCATAAAGTACATTCATCACGTCGCGTACATATTAGGTGTATTCATAATCCTAAAGTATATTCATCACATTATGAAGTGCAGTCATCATGTCACAAAGCATTTCATCATGTCATAATCATGAAGTACAAAGTATATTCATCATGTCATGTTATGAAGTACAATCATCATGTCACAAAGCATTTCATGCATGTTCAAGTATGTTCATATGTTGTGTATGTTCAAGTATAACCAGGGAATGGTGGCTGATGCACATTTTTCTAATCAGGAGACAGAAAAACTTCAGTGCATGATTTCCAGATTAACAGGTGAGGCCTGAATCCCCAGATCTCTCTTTTCAGAAACAAATTGCTGCTTTTGAGAGATGACCCTTGGGCAGATTAAAAAAAGAAAAAGGAGTTACAAGACAATAGGGTTTTCAGAAGCTGAAGTGGTTGAGAAAAGGCTGAGCTCCTGGATCTTTTGCTTTCTAGCCAGCACATTCATTTTATTTATACTATCTACCTTCCACATAAAAAGCAAAATGACTTTTTCCACATTTCTAAAATTATTCTGTGCCCCATGACACCGTTCTTGCTTTTTATTCCTGGCATGTTCCCCTGTCCTTTCAACTATTTTAATTTGCCCTAACATGCACCTGATTAAGAACCTTACATGTGTAATTTGTTCCTTTGTAACCTCTTATTTGAAGCCAAGTGTTATTATCCTGTCAACAGTTTTCCTTTTTGCTCATTTTAATGGACAAGAATGAATAGCAGCTGCTTTTGGAACCCTCTTCGATCCCATGGCGTCAGCACGTGCTTTATCATCCATTATGGATGGTGGTATAATATGCATTACTTGTCTACACAACAGTGATATGGAAGGGGATGCCAGCTAGCAAAGTGGGGGGGCCTTCGTTCTTGACTTCATTCCGTGTCTGGCTCTTTGTGACCCCATGGACCTTAGCCCGCCAGGCCTCTCTGTCCCTCACAGCCTCCCGCAGTCTGCCCAACCTCATGCCGGTTGCATGGGTGACACCATCCAGCCATCTGATTCTCCTCCCTCCCCTTCTCCTTTGGCCTCCCATCTTTCCCTGCATCGCAGCCTTTTCTTTAAGCAGTCCTCTCTTCTCATGAGGTGGCCAAAATATCCAAATCTCGGCTTCATCATTGGTCCTTCTCATGAACAGTCAGAGTAGATTTCTTCCAAGACTGACTGATTTGATCGCCTTCCGATCCCAAGGGGGTTCTCAAGAGTTTTCTCCATGTGACAAATATCATATCTGTTATGGTCCTCAATCTCCAACAAAGACCAGAAAGAAGATCCTAGTTTAGGGAATTCACAGTTCACACAGAGCAAGTATTCTGAATATACAGCACTACTCACTATGTTTACTTTGAAGTGATTGCCATTAATGAGGGGAAGGGATCTTCCTTCAAAATGTCATTGACTGTTCCCTGATGCTCATTCTGCTGAACTTTATTTATTTGTCAAATGTCTACACTGTCCATCTCACCTAGTGTCTCTGGGCGGTTCACAATCAAACCATTTAATAAAACATAATTAAAAGCAAAATTACACTACCATAAATTATGCGGTTGAGAAAATCATAGGGGTAACCCTACAGAGGCACCCCACAGCACCTCACCTTGAGAAAGCCTCCTTCATGATCAAGGTATCTCTTCTGGTAGGTAAGTATAAATATAATGTAAGTTCTGGTCTTTCTTCTCCATATAAACTTGCTCTTACGATTCTGCTTCCACAGATTAGATTTTTAAAAATGGGGGAGAGGAGATCAGTATCATTTCAATTAATTGGCCAGAAATGTGAGGCATGGATAATGTTGGGCACCCCTCAGTCCACCCATAGTACAGGTAGTTCTCAGCTTCCCACCACAACTGACCCCAACATTTCTGTTGCTAAGTAAGACATTTGTTACATGAATTGTGCTCCATTTTACAACCTTTCTTGCCCAAGTTGTTATATGAATCACTGCTCTTGTCAAATTAGTAAAGCAGTTGTTAAGTGAATCTGGCTTTCCCATTGACTTTGCTTGTTAGAAGGTCGCAAAAGATGAATGCAATAGCAATAGCACATAGGCTTATATACCACTTCACTGTGTTTTACAGCAGTGGTCGCCAACCTGTGGGCCAGGACCCACCAGTGGGCTGTAAGAAAATTTTGGTGGTCCGCAGGAAAATCTGGAAATTATTTGAATTTTTTTGTATAGTTGTATGGTTCCTGTGTGTGTGTGTATGTCGCTCTCTTTGTGTGTGTGTATCTGCCTGTCTCTCATTCTCTCTGTCTCTGTCTCACTCTCGCATTCTCTTTCTCTCTCTGTCTCTCTCTCTCCGTGTGTGTCTGTTTCTCTTTCTCTTTCTCTGTCTTTCTCTCTATGTGCGTCTGTCTCTGTCTGTCTGTCTGTCTGTCTGTCTGTCTGTCTGTCTCTCTCTCTCTCTCTCTCTCTCTGGCTGTCTCTCTCTGTCTCTCTCCCTGTCTCTCTCTGTCTCTCTGTCTCTATCTCTCTCTCTCTCTCTCTCAGGAACAAATACAACACTAAAATGTATAATATTTAAATTGGCTTCAATTATTTTGTAGTAATTAAAGTAACTTTAATAATTTTGCTGCAATTAAACAGCCTTTAAAGATTTTGTTATGATTAAATAGGCTTTTTAAATTTTGTTATATTAAATAGGTGCCTTTTATATTAATATAATGAAAGTTCTTTGATCATTTTTTTTACAAATGTATGTATCTTTTAAAAAAATTCATATCAGTGGTCCGCAGGATTTAAAATTATGAATTTAGTGGTTCTTGAGATCCAAAAGGTTGGCGACCACTGCTTTACAGCCCTCTCTAAGCGATTTAGAGTCAGCCTACTCCCCCCAACAATCTGGACCCTCATTTTACCGAGCTGGGAAGGATGGAAGCCTGAGTCAACCTTGAGCTGATCAGGATCGAACTTCTGGCAGTGAACAGTAAGTTAGCCTGCAATACTACATTCAAACCACTGTGCCACCAGGCTGATCACATGATCCTGGAACACTGCAACCATCATAAATGAATCCCTCTCGGGTTGCAAATCAAGGTACTGGTTGTCACATTTGGAGTCCTATATGGCTCCCTGAATGTATTCCACCAGGTCAGATAAGATGGGCATGCTTCTAGGCTCTTCCCTTTAAGGGATAGAACAGAATACAATACAATACAATACAATGCAATACAATTTATTTATTGGCCAAATGTGTCTGGACACACAAGGAATTTATCTTCAGTGTATGTGCTCAATATTTACACACAGGCTATAAATTGACAAATTGCGGTTATAATCTTAAGGCTATAATTTGCACACAATGATTACAATCCTAACATACATTCATTATCATAAAGTACATCCATCATGTCGTGTATGTATTAGGTGCATTTGTAATCATAGAGTATATTCATCCTGTCATCATGTTATGAAGTACAATCATCATGTCACAAAGCATTTCATCTAGGAAATCTAGGAAATCTAGGAAATATGCAATTTCCATAGTAGCTCCTGCCCTGTGGATCCATCTTCTCTCTGGAATCTGGCAAGTTTGCACTCTTTAGACTTCTGGTAGGCTATAAAGAGCTTCTTCATTTCCCAAAAATTGAGCTTGGGTGAGGTTAGAGCCCAGGGATGGTATTGTTGAACATGGGAGAAGAATGGTTGAGGCTCCATGTTTTTTCATTTTATTGTTCCTATTGTTTTTATCACTGTTGTGAAGAGTTTCTAAAGATGGGTGTTGTGTTCCTAAGAGTTGTGTTTAGTTGTGTTTCTAAAGATGGGTGATCAAATAAGTCTATTAAATAACAAATGCATAACAAGACCTTTGCAGAAGATTAAATAAAGAAAGGAAGACAGAAGTTAAGACAGGAATAAATCTCCAGAGGCAGATTTTCAAAGGAATGTTGACAAAACCATTAAGTCAAGTAATGAATGAGATACTGTACAATGAAATCAAGTACTTCTTCCTTCATGACAAGAGGCATTCATTTCTTTGATTTATAAGGAGGGGAGTGGCCCAAAAGCATCAAGAAAATCACAGGCCTTTTGAATGTAGATGAGGAGTTTTTTAGGGCTATTCTTCCAAAGAAGTTAGCTAATCTTTTAACCTGCATAATTCACCTTGATCTGACTGGATTGGTCTAAGCATGAGAGATAATAACAAATATATTTTGAATGTCACTGACAACATTACTCAGACAAATGAGAAAGTGGTTATGATTTTTCTTGATCCAGAGAAAGCTTTTGGTAATTTGATATATTTATATTCATATTCATGACCCTGAAGCAGACTAGCCATGCTCAGTTCTTGCAACTATTCCTCAAATGTTTTAGCCTCCAGGCCCTAATCACCTTAATTGCTCTTCTCTGCACTCTTTCTAGGGTCTCAACATCTTTTTTTATAGTGTGGTGACCGAAACTGCATGCAGTATTCTAGGTGTGGCCTTATTAAGGCTTTATAGACTGTTAGAATAACAGAATAACAGAGATGGAAGGGACCTTGTAGGTCATCTAGTCCAAACCCCTGCTCCTCTAATACCCTCATGTGATATCTCATGATCTAAAATGGTCAACCAACATCAAAGATGTCATTAAAAAAGCACAATAAAGAATGTTCTTTCTGAGACATTCAGAAAGCTCAGACTGCCCAAGGAACTGCTGACTCAGTTCTACAGAGGAATCATCAAGTCCCTAATCTGCACCTCAATAACTGTCTGGTTTGGCAATGCAACAATACAAGATAAACATAGACTTCAAGGAATAAGTAGAACTTCAGAAAAAATCATTGCTACAAAACTCCCCTCCATTGAAGATCTGTACACTAAAAAGAGCGAGGAAAATAATTATGGATCCCTCGCACCCTGGACATAATCTGTTCAAACTTCTTCCCTCTGGACGATGCTACAGAGCATTGCAAACCAAAACAAGGACAGTTTTTTCCCTCATGTCATCAACCTACTAAACAGCTGATTCATAGGACAGTGTTATTGCAAAGTGTCCTGACAAGATGAAATGGTTTCTGTCCACATTTTACAACAAGGCATGATGAATGTTGCATACTTTAAGACTATGAATGTATCTTATGCTTATATACTTAATTGATTATGCCTATATATGCCTATATATACAAAT
>JANHFO010005907.1:37437-47527 GCA_032468095.1 Pareas carinatus | reverse complement strand
GAAGGAGAGAGCGGGCCACTCCAAACAGGGTGGTGGACTGGTTATCCGCGGACGCGATCAGAGCAGATAAGTAATTCTTCCTAGCCACCCTGATTGCGCCCAGGTAGGCCTTTATAAAGGTCCCAAGAGAAGATCGATCAGAAACGGAGCGGCTGGACGCCCAACTGCTCTCTAGGCATCTTTTCCGGCATTTCATCTCCCTCAGCTCCTCGGAGAACCAGGGAGCCAGAGTGAGTCGGTGCCGGGTTAGAGGCTGCAAAGGCATGACTCGATCAAGGGCAATGCCAGCCACCCTATTCCAGGAGGCCTTGAGCTCCTTGGCCGAGCCATGGGTGCAGGCATCTGGAAATGGCCCAAGCTCCATATGGAACCGCTCAGGGTCCATCAGGCACCAGGGGCGGAACCATTTGGTCTGTACCGCCTCCCTGCGGCAGGGTGTAGCGAGGGGGAAGTTCAACCGAAGGAGACACTGGTCCGACCATGACAGGGGCTCCACAACTATCTCCCCTAAATTTCAACCATCTAACCACTGTCCAGAGGTAAAAACTAAGTCCAGCGTGTCCCCCCCCCCGAGTGCGTGGGTCCCTGAATTAATTGGGTCAGGTCCATGGCCGTCATGGTGGCCAAGAACTCTGGAGCCACTTCAGATGCCTCACCCGCAGATGGCAGGTTGAAATCTCCCATAACTATAAGTTTGGGAGTCTCACCTGCCACCTCAGCGATGACATCGAGTAGCTCGGGCAGGGCTGCTGTCACGTGGCAGGGAGCCAGGCATGCGATCAGCACACCCCTCTGCCTCCCAGGGCCCCACTTCACCAGGAGGGACTCACAGCCGGCCACCTGAGTAATAACTCCTCCTTAATTAAAATCGCCACACCCCCACCCCTCCCCTGGGCCTGTGGTTCACCTGGTGGGCACATCTCAACAAGAGGGACCCCTTCCTCCTGACCCAACCAGGTCTCTGTGATTCCCGCTAGGTCCGCTGCCCCCTACTGAACAAACTCACAAGCAAGGGGGGCTTTATTAACCACGGACCTGGCATTACACAACATCAGCCGTGGGTCCTGGGCCTGAAAGCCTCTACCACCCAAATCACAGGAAGAGCAATGGGGGTCGGTGCGTGCCACCACTATCATATGTCGGGGACATGCACCCTTTACCAGATTTGGACCCCTGCTCCCGCCATATCTGCCCCTCCCACACATGACAGGAATATTATAAGATATACTCCCCTGGACACTCCCCCTCCAACTCTCAGTGCCTCCACGCCGTGTCCTGGCCTAGATAATGGCCTCTCACACCCTCCCGCTCCATTAGAAACCCACCCAACCGAAACCCTTAAAACTTTAATTAAAAAACCCTTTAAAAACCTCCTTAACTTAAAAAATGTTTTGGCCTTCACTGCATGCCACCTCTCGGGGTTCCAGGACCCATCCTCAAGGTAGATAATAAAACGGGCCAGGCCTGCGAGATGGAGGACTCCCACAGTGCCCTGAGGTAGGTGCAAGAGTATCAAATAGTTACCATAAGATTAAGAGGCTGGTTGGAGACAGGCCAACAGATTCAGGTGGCCCCGATGGTTTAGTCCAATGGTCCAGGGGAAACAAGTATAGTCCGAAAACCAGCCGGTGGAAGCAGGTCCAGTCAAAAGTCCAGCGAAAGTAATAGAGTCGGGGGGTGGTAGGAGCAATAGCGAAGCCATTGGGGACAGTATTCCAAGTTCCGTGGCAGGCTGGGACAGCCATGGGGCCAAGCAATGTAAGGGGCCCCAATCTACTCCCCCCGGTCCACGGGGGGTCTTCCTTGAGGACAAACCCTCGGGGCAACCTCCTCCTCAACCAGCCTGCCCAACTGTCCCAAACAAAGGCAAAGCCTGCCCCAACTTCCAGCGACGTTCCAGCGGCTTCAGGCACTCCAATGGCTGCCATGTGGCTCCATTTCGTCCCTCCTTCGGCCAACCACGGCTCACCATCAGCGCTGGCTCTGCTGGGGCATCCCCACTTCTTCTGGGCCGAAAAGGCCCCAGGGCGATGCCCCCGCCCCAACCAAGCAGGCCCTGGACCGATGCCGCCATCACCAGCATGTCCACTGCTAATCTCAGCACTCCGCAGCTGCCAGTGGAGTTGCCCATCTCGCCGCAGTCGCAGCCACTACTGATGACGACTCCATCATCTCTCTGCTCGACTGGACCTCAGCTGGACCTCCCAGCCTGCTTGATAAGATGAAATTCCGGGGGGGATCAATGATCGATGGTCCACCGCTCTGTCTGCTCCCAGCACCGCTGCCATTACGGCACTGCTGCCTCTGTTCCACGCGGGCTCCAAACAGCTCCAAAGAGCTGGTTCCCCACCACCCTGCTATTCTGGAAGGCAGAAAACCCCTCCTCAGGTGGGGAAAACCTTCCCCTGGCCGATGCCAGGTCTAAAATGGGCTTAAAGTAGCCCCAGCATTCCCAAACTGCTAAAAACCTGGAAACTCCAACGACCCCACTCTAACCAGCAACCTCAGTCACGGCAGCCATTTTTTCCCCCAATTTAGTGGAAGAAAACATAACATAGCATGTATGTAATGCACCAAAGCCTTGCAAAATTATATTTTCAAATGAAACATAATTGGTAATGTATTATCAACATTATTATAATTATAATTATTTTAATACTGCTGAAATAATTTAACTTATATTTACATTTGACCCGGTGTTACTATCTACTTTGTTTCGGTATTACTCACTTATTGGAGCAAGATCATAAGCACATAATGAAAGGTAGTCAGTGTAGTCAGTAGCTCTAAAAAATTATACATGGTTGAGTTAATATTTTATAAATTATGAAATATTGCAGAAATTAATATATATGAGCAAGACTATCATGCCCAGGTCTGATTATTACCATCAGAGTCAAGTAACAGGACATAGTAGTCGATTGACAGCTTGAGAGCACAAGCCAAGAGGTCATATCAATGAGGGAAGGGAAAAATAGATATCACAATAGTCAAACAGGATGTAAGAAAAACAGGACCTAAGATTTAAATCAGAATTCTCAAGAGCAAAAAATTGCAATTGTTGAATTTCAGAATTCAGAAAGTTTCTGAAACAGTGTAACTGTTAGTTCTCTTGCCTCTTGTCTCTATTTCTAATCACTTCAGGAAGTTCTTCCTCTTCTCCTGGCTCTCCAAGATGAATCTTCAGGGGCCAGCTCTGCTGTCAATACAAGTAATCCTCAACTTAAAACAGTTCGTTTAGTGACTGTTCAAAATCACAATGGCACTGAGAAAAGTGACATGACCGTTTTGCAGCATCCTCATGATCATGTTGCAGCATCCTCATGGTCATGTGATCAAGATTCAGCCATTTGACAACTGGTTCATATTTATGACAGTTGCAGTGTCATGTGATCATTTTTGTGACCTTCTGACAAGCAAAGTCAATGGGGAAGCCGGACTCACTTAACAACTGTGTTACTAACTTAATAACTGCAGTGATTCACTTAATACCTGTGATAAGAAAAGTTATAAAGTGGGGCAAAACTCACTTAAATGTCTTACTTAGCAACATAAATTTTGGGCTTAATTGTTTTCATAAGCTGAGGACCATCTGTACATATATAACTTTGCTGTCATAAATCTAGAGTGTGTTCCATATTTTTTCACATTCAGGTATTGTAAGCCACCTGGCATGTTCAGGGCTTTTTTAAATCATGTAACGCACTGGAACGGCGTTCCGGCACCTCTTTCACCCAGTAGGGTAAAGCCCAGCTGGGGAGGGAGGAAGAAGCGCCTCCAAAGATTCCAGTCAAGGTAGCCCTAAATGGTTGCTCTTGGCTGGATTCGCACGAGGATTGTCAAAGTTTCGCCCAGTAGGGGAAAGCCCAGCTGAGAAAGGAGGAAGGAGGTGATTTTCAAAACTTTGACAATCCTCATGTGAATCCAGTCAAGAGCAACCATTAGGATTAGCTTGTCTGGATCCTTCAGAGGCGCTTCTTCCCCATCCCAGCTGAGCTTTCCCCTACCGGGTGAAAAAAAGTGGCGTTCCGGAACCTTTTTTTTTTTTCAAAAAAAGCACTGAGCATGTTCATAACTGTTGTTTGATCTTTGATTAGACAGAAATATTTCTTGAGCAGCCTCCACTGATTCTCATCAAAGCTAAAAGCTTCATGATCATTCTAAGCTACAGTTGAAATAGTGGTATTTCTGAATCATCTTCTTCTCAGATTCATCTAAATCAAACTGGTTCATAATAAATGCTATCAGATTAGTTTTTTTATGATAAGAATCTAATAAATTATTATATATCTTCCTTGCTGAATTTCTCACAAGATTCAAAACATTTTTATTACATATTTAATTTCCAAGGGAATGGGGGCACTATTATTCCATGCAGCTCTCTGTATTAAATCAGCATTTTTATTTAACATATATCTTGAATTGCAAGCAGAAAGCAAAATTAATGACATGAATGCCATTATCATTCTTCTCTGAAATTTTTTTATACTGAAGTTCTTTCAATGCAATGTATTCATCCGTTTTGAAAATCTCTAAAGTACAGTAAGGATGACCATCTGTTTCTAATTAAACAACAAAAAATGGAATTAGATGGATACTAAATACATACAATATCTTATGTTAGCTAGCTTACAATTTCAGGTGTAAGTGTAATATCCTGTAGTAAGCATCTTTTATTTTATAAAATGGTAAATATTTCTTTTATATAAACATAAACCTTTAATATAAACTGATATAGTTTAAGAGACAAGTGAAATGAAGAGTGCCTGTAAAAGCAGAATATCAATTTAAATTGGATTTTACCAATGTATTTCTTACACATGTGTAAAATGGAAGTTGGTTTATATACATGTGCAGAACTTACAGGATATAGACATTTTATCCATTGTAACCAAAATCTGGTAAACCCAAAGCCCTTAAATCAAAGGTATATTGTGTAGACATATACATATACACAAACACACACCATGACAAAATCACTACAAAGAATGATTGTTACCACTGCAGTCCTCTTGAAAAATCAGTTAAATCTGATTCAATACAATGGAGTATCTCTTATTAAATAAATACAGGACTGGGCTGAAAAAAAATTCTTAAGTATTTGATACACTGTATAAAGTTACAAATGAGTCAAAAAGGAGCTTTTGAATGGATGCAAATTCTGTAATTCACACTCAACCAATCTTATTTTTGATGGGTGTCATTTGTTTTGGTAATTCCTTGCGCTAGAAGGAATGAAGCTGGTAAGGCAAGAATCAACACTCTCCAGAAGGGAAAACTGCTATGCCAAAAAAGATTAGGTGCTTCTCCAGATCAACAAAAAAAATGACAAAATATCTGTTTACTTGGAAAAGCAGGGGAAAGAGGCTTAAAATATGAATCCTGGAACATAGGCTTTTATACAGGTTTTATCTTTTGTATAAACCATAGTATGCAGATATTTTGTGTGTACAAATTATTTTGTTTTAATTTGCAATAAAAAAAGAATTATTCTAAATGCATCATGTCTGTGTGCCTTTTGCTGACAAGCTAGATACAAGGTCATCTGGAGAGATTCTGTCACATCTGTTAAGTCTGTTAATCGGTTAACAAATAAAACAAAATATATGGTTTTACACCTCAAATCAGAATGAATATGAGAAGGAAGAAAGAATAACCAAGAAACTTCTGTATAACACTTCTATTTGGGCAAGTTAAAAGTCCAGAGTTTCTAGCCTTGAACTAAAAATATGAACCAGAATAACAAGTTATTCTCCTGGACAGTTTTTTCAGGAAAAATAAAATTATTTGTGATCACATCTTTTAAGTAATCAAGGTGATTCTACAAGTGACAAATATATGTATACCTTCACCTTGAGATACCACAAATATATTTGATTTCCCTATGTAGCCCACCCAAAATTCTAGAGTACTTCAGTTTGTGGAAAAAAGATATAAATACTGCTTCAGACCAAAACAAGACTGTAGTCCTATATACCTCTGTAATGTAATCCATAAAATGACGTTACAAAAAAACCCCAATAGTTGAAACAGAACTTACCTGTTCATAAAGATTCTTTATTGGTTTCCATTGTTTACCACTCAAAAGATAAGGGATTGTTATGCTGTAGTGTTCTAGTTGTTCTCTTTGAATCCATTGCCTAGGGAATTCCAGTTTAGTTTCAGCAGTTTCTCCTAGTATAAGTTTTTAAAAATATTAAATGTTAGTGAAGGACTGGCACCAGCAGTACAGCAGCATAAACTATTGCTAAGTGAATCTGAAAATATAAACATAAACTAATACACAAACGTTATTAAAATACCTATCAGAATAAGCTTTTATATGTTTTGGTTGCAAGTTGCAGTGATTCCACTTTGAAAGCACAAATAGGGCAAATATATGGGGGAAAGTATAGCAATTCACTTGTGATAGAAAAACAAAACAACAAACCAAAATTCTTTTTTGTTATTTTTCTGATCCATTTACTTTTTATATTATGATTTTGGACAGAATTTTAGCATACTTCACTACCGTATTTGATAGAGATTACTTTTAAGTGGCTTACTATTTGAAGGAGTCCCCAATCCAAGTCCTACTTAATAATGAAGAAGAATTTCAGAAGGGAGAGCATAGGTACTGACATATGACAATAAATTTTTCTCCCACATTACTTCCTTACAAACTTTCTTACTATTGGGGAATAAAGTAGAAAAATATACCTTATGAAACCCCTTTGCGATACTCCCCCTTACTAATACTAATACTTTACAGCTTAAACAAATGCATAAATGCAGACAAAAATCTAAGGACATTTAACCATCCCTCAAATATCGTGTTCATCAGACCGACCCATCGTCAACAGCTAAGAAAAATGCCTTCAACAACATTCGCAGGACCGTGCAGAGCAAGCTTCACAAGATGCAGGGCTCCTAGTTGTGTGTCAAAGCAGATGAAATTCAGAAGTTTGCTGATAGAAACTATATCAAATGGTTCTATGTAGTCCTCAGATCTTTGTATGAAACTCAGCCCTCAGGGAGTTCCCCTCTTCTGGACTCTGAGGGTGCAACTCTCATTACTGAGAAGACTCTGATTCTACAGCATTGGGCTGAGCACTTCCAATCGATATTGAACCACCCAGCCTCCATCAGTAACGAGGCGATTGACAGAATGCCCTAGGTGGATATCAGCCACAGCCTGCATATCTCACCATCAGAGGCTGAAACCATACAAACCATCAGTTAGTTGTCTAACGGCAAGGACCCAGGATCTGATACGATCCCAGCAGAAGTCTTTAAGGCTGGTGGTGCAGTGCTTGTTGACAAACTTACTCAGCTGTTCCAGTCTTTCTGGAATCAAGGATCCATTCCTCAGGAACTGAAAGAGGCGTCCATCGTACACCTTTATAAGAAGAAAGGAAATCGACAAGCCTGCAATAACCATAGCGCAATATCACTACTCTCCATCGCAGGCAAGAGCCTTGCACGAGTGTTGCTGAATTGCTTGATGACCACCTGGAACAGGGTCTACTAATCGAGACACAGTATGGGTCCCGTAAAGAGTGTGGCATGGTGGGTATGATCTTCACAGCCTGACAGCTCAAGGAGTGTCAAGAGCAGAATCGTGAACTGTATACCCTCTTCGTGGATTCCACAAAGGCTTTTGACACTGTTAGTCGCAAAGGTGTGTGACGCATCATGTTGAAGTTTAGGTGTCCTGACAAATTCATTCTGATGGTATGTCAGTTCCACAACGGCCCGTATTCTGGATGTCAGAGATGCCTCAGAGGCTTTTACCGTCACAAACGGCATTAAGCAGGGTGTGTGCTGGCACCAACCCTATCCAGCATAATGTTTTCAGCCATGCTATCAGATGCCTTTCAGAACAGTTCCTTGGGAGTCAGTCTGAGATACAGGACCGATGGGAAACGGTTCAACCTGCGAAGACTTGAGGCTGTGACACAGTCAAAGAAGACTGTGTTAAGATACTTCCTTTTCACTGATGATTGTGCCCTGAATGCTAGATCTAGGCAGGAAATGCAGCACAGTATGGACAAATTCGCAGCAGCATGTGATAACTTCGGCCTCCATATCAACATAAAGAAAACCAAAGTGATGCACCAGCCAGCTCCAAAAGCCCAACATCAACAGCTCACCATCACAGTGACAAAAGCTGCAAGCCATGAATCAATTCACATACCTCAGCAGTACCCTCTCCTGCACAGTGACAATTGACATCGAGTTTAACTCCAGAATCACTAAGGCAAGCTCTGCATTTGGCAGACTGTGGACCAACGTGTGGGATCGCTGTGGAATAAGCCTTGCTACAAAGCTTAAAGTCTACCAGGCAGCAGTGTTAACTACCCTGATGTATGCCAGTGAGACTTGGACTGTATATAGGAGACATGCTAGGCAACTGAACCACTTCCACACGACTTGCCACTGCAGACCTCTGAGGATCTGATGGCAGGACAAGGTGCCAGACACAGACGTCTTCTCCAGAGGAGGCCTGCCATCAGTTCACACATTGCTGATGAAAGCACAGACACACTGGGCCAGTCATGTTGCAAGGATGACAGAACATCACATTCCCAAACAGCTCTTCAATGGTGAGCTGTCTCAAGGAAAGTGATCGCGCGGGGAACAAAAGAAGCAATACAAAGACATGCTGAAAGTCTCTCTCGAGTCTCTGGATATTGACACCATCTCCTGGGAAACCCCTGACACAAGAATGATTGACATGGCGCAAGCTGATCCACCATGGCTGCTAGATATCTGAGGCCAGAAGGACAACCATAGCATAAGAGAAGAGAGCACTCCGTAAAACCAGAGCTGCAAATGCTACAACAATGGTGCCCCCACATGTCTACCAGACATGTGGCAGAACATTTTGTGCCTGTGTTGGCCTTACCAGCCACTTGCAGACACACTGTGGACAGCTCACAACTCGCTAGATGTCAAGGTCCTTTTTGAACACGGTGGACAAACATCATTAAATATTAGACTGTCAGCTGATGCAAAATCTCTGTTTTTGATATATCTGACATCTGAAACTCATTTCCAGAAAATCAGCACCAACAGCCTTCCTCAATCCTGTATCCAAAGTAATAACACAAATTATATTATACTTGAAATTAATATTAAAATGAAAATTAATTTGATTGTACTATATTGTGCATTTTGTAGCACTGACACCTCTCTCTCCAAATATAGGTAGTATTAGCAAAGTTTCAGATTTTAAGCACATGAAGACTTTAGGTGCTTTTTCTGAAAAGGCAGGAGTTGGTATCAGTAGCCTTCAAAAGGCCTTTCATCTCAGAATAAAGTCTAAAAGAGAATGGGAAAGTTACTTGAGCCATGTTTGACCCTGAGTTCAATAAAGAGGGCTTGATTACTAATGGTGCACACAAGAGGTATAAAACAGCTATTTTAAATTCATGATTGGATATATGTTATAGTGTATAGCAGTGGTTCCCAAAGGGGGCGGTACCACCCCCGGAGGGGCAGTGGGATGGCTTAGGGGGGCACTGGGAGACCAGGGTTGCGCTGCTCAGAAGGTGCAGAGGCACAAGCCTCCCTGCCCAAAGACAGTTTTGGAGTGCCGTTGTTAATGTAATTTTAATTCTAGAATTCTACCAGTAAATCAGGATAGGAGCTTAAATGACCATTAGTTTAAATTGAAAGATTGACAAGATAAGGAGTTGAAATTAAGATTTTTAAGGTTTAGATAAATATATTAGTATTTAAATTTAATATGTTTAAATTTAACAGGTTTAAAATTGTTAACCTGTTATTATTGTAATGTGCTACTTAGAATGTTTTATATAAATATGAAATTATTTAGGAAAGTTTTTAGGAAAATGGACTTAAAAGCAGTACAGATGGTTGAATAAGAGATTTATTATTTATCTATTTATTATTTACATTTTTATACCGCCCTTCTCCCCGAAGGGACCCAGGGTGGTGCACAGCCACATAAAACAATGAAGACACTTTGACACAACACAATTAATAACAGTTAAAAATCCTATCGTACAGTGGCAATTTAAAATCCAAAATCTAAAACCAATTTAAAACCGGATAAAATAGCAAATTTAAAATTAATATGATATTT
>JANHFO010005907.1:7318-22794 GCA_032468095.1 Pareas carinatus | reverse complement strand
AGGTCAACCAGCATTCCTTGAGGTAAATCCCAATTTTGTAAGTGTGTTTCTTTGTTCCTTAAAGATTCCTTCTTCCCCTTACATAGCGTCCCACTTTTTTCTTTCTTTCTTTTGAGAATTTATTATTTAAGCTCTTTTTCCTCATCAAAAATCATTAGGAAAGTTTAAGTTCCTGCTCACCCGATTTTCTATGTTGTTGTTTATTTAACTATTCTGTGGCTGTTCCTCTTCATTTGTCCGTCGGCGTCATGAACTACCTGTGAACAGTCTTTCTTCTGTTTAAGTCCTCCTCCCATTTCTCCAACTCTGCTTGTCTCTCCTTCAGCCAGCGCCCCAACTTCCTCTGATGAGGATCACTCCTTTATCCCTAACCTCCCAGTCACTCTTCCTCCTGACTCCTATGGACCATTGGGGTTGTCGGAGCTCCTCAGAGCCACTGGCCTCCTCTGACCATTCAGAGAAGTCAAGCTTCGAGGGAGCTCAGGTTGAGGATTCTCCCCTCAGATGGAAAGAAGAATTTGTTGCATAAACAAACCAAGTAATTTTTTCATCAATTACCTCTTTTTCTAATCTGCTGGTTTTTCTCACAAACTTATCTATGGTGGTTCCAGATGGTTTCTTTCTTTTAGGTCATGTATTGTGGATATGTGTAAATGATGTGACTGATGCATTATCCTGGAGAGAGAACTCTGAAACTGTAGAACAAGAGGATGGCGATTTAAAAAGAGGATAGTTTCCAGAATCTTTTATGTTGATGGTGGTTTCACCTAAACAAAAAAGTCAATGCTGTTATTTTATTACTTAAACCATGTATGCTTATTGTGAATTTCTCATTGTATTCACACATACAGTACAGCCTAAAAAGGAATATTTGCATATTGTAACATTATTTCTTTTTTTGGCAACTGTATAAAAATGCAGTGCCAATAGCAGATATATATTATTGCTTTAGCATAACAATACCTCATAAGAGTCTAAAAAATATGGAGAAATAAAAACAGTTTACCAACCTGAAGATCCTGACTCTTCAAACATGGTCCATTCATGACAGCACTTCTTATGATGTTGTTTCATTCGGGCCACCAGGCCTTGCATCTCTTTGTTGCACTGCTTGCACACACACCTGCTTTACCCATAGGTAGAGGAACTTCATTAAAATATTTCCAAACTGGGTCTCTTTTACGGCCTGCTCCTGCTGCCATTTTCTCCTCAAAGGAGGAATAAAGCACTTAAAGCTATTTGCAGAAAGATCACAAGGTTTATAAGCTGCTTAGGAGGTTTCACTTTCATTTTTACTGCTTGCCCTTCCTCCTCACATTTAGAGCCTGGTACAGATACATTTCTCTTCAAACAATCATACAGTTTGTAGTGTACATAGATTTGCAAAACAATGGGATAAAGGAACATTCCTGAACTTTGTTTTCTCTCATGGTTACTGTGAAATTGTGTAAAGGCATCAACGCAGTGTATGTTATCTCAGCTTGCAGAGCTTGGATTCATGGAATGAGTTTACCTAAAATGTAAATATTGCAGAATATACCGCCTCATGCTACATAACTAAACTGCATTTCATACTGAATAAACTAAATTATTAATGTATTTTAAATAGAAAACTATCTTTAGATAGATTTTTACCCCAAAAGCATTTTATTAAAATAAATTTGATATAGGTAAACAAATTCAATTTAAATTAAACAAATCCAATTTAAATTTTTAAAAATCTTTAAAAAAAACATCAATTTTTATCCACCTTGTGTGCGTATTTAATAATAATACAACTTCTATGTATTATTTCAGAATCATTCACTTCACATATAATGTGAGATGTAGGCATCGTAAAATATTTTAGCTGTGTATAACCTATTCTTAATTTCTATTTCACCTTTCTCTGTTCATGAATAAACGTCATTAATTAGACCTTAAGTGCCTGGCTATCAACTGATAACATAAACACTTCAAATGTTCATTTGTTTTCAGCTCTATATTAAACATATATGAGAACAATTTGGAAAAAATCTGTTTGGTTATCAATGACAGACACTCGTAGATACAGAAGCTTTATGATACACATTAGAAAACTACAACAGAATAAAGCTGAAATTGTTACAAGATAATAAGAACAGAGGAGCTTTGGGACTACCAGAATGGAACTTATATTACCAAGCATTTGCTTTAACATGGATTAAGGAATGGATAACACTTAGAAATAAGAGATTATTATACCTAGAAGGTCACAATTTGCAACTAGGATGGCACTCCTTTTTATAGCATGGTAAAAGCAAGATCCACAGGTATTTTCTAAACCACTATGTAAGAAATGCTTTGTATAGAGTATGGGAGAAAGTTAAACAAAAAATATATACGAAAATTCCAGAGTGGGTCTCTACCATGAAAGCCCTTGTGCATCCAAACCTGGTTGGTATGGAAAAAATTTGGACATATATGGATATCTTAAATTTGGAAAGAAATTTAAAATCTAGACTAGCAATAGAAAATCAGCGTATAAAGCTTACATGGTGGTCATATATGCAATTAAAAATAGATATGATAGAGATGCAAACACAGAAGAATTTGATGAGTTGTTATTGACTAATGATGAGAAATTAATAAAAAAATGCATATTTTTTTGCTAAGTAGAAAAATGGAAGATGGACAAGTAAAAGAGATAATGATAACATGGGCTAAAAAATTTGGATATTCTATTGATATTGACAGATGGCAGAATCTATGGGGGTGGGAATTAAGGATAGCAAAAGCTATGGCATATAAAGAACATTTATATAAGATGTTTTACAGATGGCATATGACACCATTTAAAATGTCTAAGATGTGTAAAGAAGTGTCAGATTGATGCTGGAAGTGCAAAAATAATAAGGTACATATTACCATATGTGGATGTGTACATATGCTGAAAAATACTGGAAAAGAATATATAGGTGGCTACAAGAAATGCTGAGAATACAGATAAACTTTAAACCTGAGCTGTTTTTGTTGGGTATTTTCCCAGAAGAATTTAATAAGTAATACTTATATGTAACTGTACATGTATTGACAGCAGCTAGGGTTGTTTTTGCACAAAATTGGAAGAATAAAGAAACAATACAGTATGTGGAAATAATTAGAAATTTTTTAGAATGTGAAGAAATGGGCAGACTGACTTTGATATTGAAAAATAAAGAAGAATCAGTACACTTCAAAACATGGAATCATTTTTATGGATGGTTATAGAAGAGATGGAAGGAGTAGGTGTGAAATTGTATTAGTAAGATAGATAGGTATTGATGAAAGGTATGTAAAAATGTATATCCAGTTGGTTGATGTTGATTGAAACATTTAATAAGTTGTTTCTTTTCTGTTTTCTTTTAAATGTTGTTTTAAAAATGAATAAAAATTTTAAAATAAAAAAAGAAAACTACAACATTACATTACTTTTCAACATAATCGCCATTCAAATTGAGGTACTTTTCATAATGTCTTACAAGGTTTGAAATTCCTTCTGCAAAGAAATCTCCCTCCTGGAAATGAAACCACCCTGGTACAGCATTGTGATGCACATTATCATAGTAGAAGATGTGCGACACAAGCATCGGGACATGCTGACTTCCGGTGTGGTGTTGGTTCACAATAACGCTCGCCCGCACACCACTAGACGCATCCAAGAACATTTGGAGCGGTTCCATTGGGATGTTTTTGATCATCCTTCTCATAGCTCAGATATGGTGCTGAGCGACTACCACCTCTTCTGGCTACATTGCACTGTAGTCTGACAACCCTCAGTTATGTGCATCTTCACAGAAAAACATGCAAAGTAGGGACAGAAAACCTGCAGCAAGGCAAGCTAGCCAACTGGTTCCACAATCTCAAACAAGAACTAACTCCTCCCTGGTACCAATGAGTCCCAATTCCTTCTCCCTCATCTCTTGTAAAGCAGTGAATTGAGGCGAATTAAGTCCATTAAAATTTAATTGATTAAAATAATTAAATGAGTTGAGTTGGAGTTATCTACCAGCATGGTGATGTTTTAGCTATCCTGACTTTCTCTCCTTTAGGCAAGATACAAGGCAGCTAAGATCAGTCAAGAAGGTATACTTAAATGTCTGCTAGCGCAATTCTTCCTTGGCTACTTAATGCTTTCCTCAAAAGGAGAAAATCAAGTTGGTCAAAATGTCTGGAGATGTTCTAATATTGCTCAGTCTGAAGCACCAGCTAGATTTGGCCACCCAGGATATTCTCCAGGGAGGAAGAGAAGGGCATGTTGAGTTTAGGCTGACTCATTGTTGGAGGTGTTCAAGTCGGCCTTCATGCAAGAGCAGGAAAGCTTCAGTTGTACTGGACATTTCCCAAAGAAAACCACAAGAACGGGAGTTTTTGGCTCTCACTCTGTCCCTGTAGAAATTGTAGTTTTTCTCCATGTACCAGTAAGCAACCATGTACCTTATTTGCTGCATGGAGAATGGTTTTAGGCATGGGTCTCAATGGAAGGTTTGTATCAGTGGTATCCACTTATGCCTCTTTGAGATAAATGAAAACAGGCTTAGTTGGCAACTAAGTGCTCACAGTCCTGTGCAATGTTTTGTTTCATAGTTCTCTTCACATATCAATACAATATACATTTTTTTGCACAATTTACAACATATACAAGTTAAACCCAAACTTCTTTACCTCATGAGATGACAGTGCTTCACTCCAGTCCTAATATCCTGTTCATATTTCTTGTAATGTGGCTTGTTCTGTCTTCCAATATTATTAGTTCATAACTACTGCTTTTTCAATGTATTTATACATCTGAATAAGTTTGCCTAATATCTATTATAGGTTTCAGACCGGATTAAAAAATTTAGAGGTATTCATCTCATTTGAATGAAACACATAGCAAATTACTGAAATCAAGCCTAAACTCAATGAGTACACACCAACAGTATAACAACAAGAAAAAACCTACTATGTTAAAAATTGCTCCCTAATATCAGGGTCTAGTAATTGAGCTAAAATTTCTAATAACTAATGTATTACAAATGTCTGGGAATAGTTCGAAAAGAAATCAGAAAGTCAGAACAATTACTAAAAAACTTACTAATAAGTCCATATTATGACTAAGACAGTATTTTAAAAATCTTGGAAAATTCTACATTCCTTTGTGGGGATATTACCATGAAGGAAAAAAATGATTCTTCATTGTTATAGTAGACAAGATAATGAGACTTTACTAAAATTTACTTGTATTTGTTTTGATTTTCTTATATTCTAAATGTCTCTCAATTACCTTCATAAAAGTTAGAAGAATAAACAAGGTGGTTTTGTTCAATAGCACCTACTATTTCACTACTACCTTGCAGCTAACTATTTCTGCATTGTAGAGATTGGTCAGGGCTTCAATAGGTCCAGAATCGTTAAGTAAAACAAGAGTGGTCTTTTAGGATCTGAAAGCAAATGACCTTTATATATTCTGAACTCTTGTAAAAAAAAGTTCACCATCGTTCTAATTCTCCATAAAAAGGGAACTGACTTGAAAAAGCAACATATTCTATATTCTTCACCTTCAGATCAATAATCTTCTACCACAGAGAGAATATTAAATCTAGTGTGTGTCATACAAGAGAGCTGGAACAATCGCATAACAGCTGTTATGATGGATGTAAAATCCTAAACTGACTTAGATCCAAGCTTAGCAGAAAGGAATGTTTGTTCTTCAAGAAAAAAAATGCTTGGCTGATTCTGCAACATTAAGAATGAGATAGCTTCTTTCACTTCGGACTGGGCAACATAACTTCTATTTGTCCTGCTCATTCAACACAAAACACAAATACTGCAAAAAGACATTCAGTTGTGAAGGAAGTCTCCACAAAGAATTCCTTCAGATCATAACAACTAAATAGAAAATAGGTGTGGAGTTGAAAAATAATTGTTTTATGTTTTATAAGTGAAATGTACCTGGTATTTTTCTCTTTATATTAAAGGAGTATGCCAATTTGCCAATATGTTTGCATTTTAGACAGGCCAATTCAATTGATTGCTCTAGAGAGATGCACACAATTTAACTTACAGCAAGTGCAGTATTTTAGCATACCAGAATAAAAATGTTTCCATTTTTCTAATATATTTTGCTATATTTGTCATATGGCTTGCAAGGGAAAGAAGAGCGTCGACATTTTCCATATTCTTGCTACAGCTATTCAGAAATAAATTCTATCTACTTCTTATAATCTAACCCCATGCCCATGAAAAAAGCTCAATGGTGGTCTTTTCACAGTTGTAATTCTTAACAAGGATATATAGAAATAAAAAGATAAAACGAAAAGTATACTTCTATTTACAAAGGATAGCAACGCCAAGAGAAAACAATGAGGAATGCATTATGTGAATAACTAATTCGATGTTCATAGCTGAATGCGTAACAGGTATCGTGATGAAGCTACTAAGAAAGGACCCATTTCTCCCTCAATCTCTCAGATGACACGGTTTGTCGTCCATTTACCATAGAAAGCGGAAATTCAACGGGTAGATTTCTCACACTTGGAGCAATCATTCACTTGCTATTATGTACTTGAACGTTACGGCTGTTATCCTGGCTGGGCGGGTAGTGGCGAGGGTGATGGTGGAGGAAGGTGGTGGTGGGTGATGAGGAGGAAGCCCACCCGGTCACCCCCCGCTAAAGAACAGTTAGCAAGGAGATACCGACAGGCAACTGAAAAGAATTTCGCCCTAGGAAGGCGTGAAGAGGCGTTAGTCACGGAGAGCCAGCGGGAATGTCCTTCGTGCAGGGAGCAACTAACTCGGCGAAGAAGCCCTCTGCTACCCGCTCGAACTTGCTCCTTTCCCAAAAAGTGAGAAATAAAAAGTCAAAATTGCGAAAACAGCTAAGAAAAAGGGACGGTTCTTTGTTTGGCAGGGCATAGCTCTGTGCAACGTGTGGACGCCCGGAACACTGGATCCATCGATAGCGCCCTAGCAAAACTTGGGGGAAAGCCGTTGCTCGGAGGCGTTTTGGGTTGTTTCGGGCGTTTGCAGCGAGAACAAGGGCCTGAGGTTAGCTCTCCGTACGTGAGGGTTGCCAACTTACCTCGAGACCCGGATGACGGTGTTATTAAGAGGGTGAGCAGTAGGCAGAGTATCTGAGTCGGGGGGTGAGGAAAAGGAGGGTTGCGTTGTCTTGCATGGAGACGCTCTGACATCTTAATCCAGACTGAAAGACAAACTTCGATCAGCTGGTCCCAGCCCCATTAAGGCAGTTACAGAGCGAGCGAAAGAGTCCTGAAACTCAGGATGTGAGATATTTCCTGCATGCAGTTAATACTCAGAAACCCCTCCTGCTTTTGCATAGGCTGATGATGAGTTGGGCTTTGGTTTCATTTTTTAAAAATTTAAACTGTTGGTGGGTTGGCTTTTCCCCCTCTTGGCAAGAACAAATCTGTTGACTGTTGCAACAACTGAGCAAATCATCCAAGCTGGCAATAGGAGGCACTAAAAATCTTTAGTGAAAGAAGGCAGGCCTGTGAAAAACTGTCCTTGCCAACATTTACAGTTGTCATCATAATGGAGCTAATTGTTTTCTTCGCTTTCCTCCCACTGCTTCTTTGAGGGGTCCTAGTGCCCTTCTAACTGAGTAGACAGAAACAGTTCCTTTACAGAGAGGTGACCTGCTTGTTTGGAAGGAAACTCATTCATTTGGAATTGATTTTAAGGTTGGCTGTAAAATCCCTTTTGTCCTCCAAGAATGATAAAATGATCTTGTTTTGTCTCCAAAGTCACTCCTTCTCAAGTTTGTATTTCTGGAAAATGATTAGAATAAAAGCTGATTGCTTCTAATTCTTACTTTGCTTTAAAATATTGTTTATGGTCTGTTCCTTTTAGGACAAACTGAAATATTGCAAATCTATCTTTATAATTCTAATAGTAAACCTTCAGGTAGTTACATTTGATATAAATCCTGAAAGCACAGGAAATTACTGGTGTAGAGACCACACAGACAACACTACTGCTTTTTACTAAAGGGGAAAAAGACTTTTTAGTTCACTAAATTTAAAATGACAGAACTTGGCTATCCCTGATTGATTTTCTTTTATTTATGAATTGCTTTGACTGAGAAAGTTCTGCTCATATGTCTGTGCAATAAATGAATAACCAAAATATTTAACCTAGGGACCTCAATATCTAACAGATCTTTATAGCTTATGGAGGTCAGATAATTCTGTGAATCTTGCTTTTAGCATCCAAAGTCTTGTATGGCTTAGAATTTCTCCTATTTATTTTAGTATTGCTCGTTTCTTCCCTTTGATTCTGGTGAAAGAGAATTTACTCTACCATTTCCAAATACAGTTTAATTCTGGATCCATTTTGGAGATTTCTGAGAATTTGATTTTGCTGGCCTATTGTATTGCCTAATATATCCTATTCTAGTTTCACTTTCTAGCAAAGCACTTCTGATGATACCACAATGGTGGCATATTTTCTCCTGTCAAATGGAAATTCTTTGGCATCAACCCTCCCTCTTTAAAGACAAAGTAGAGTGTCCACAAAAACTTGTTTCATGCTTTCTAAAATAAACTCAATCTCTATGAAGAAACATAATCAAGTGTCACTAATTGCAATGAAATTAGTGCAAGAAAAATGTTCTTAGGGATGGAAGCTTCTGTTTGTATAAAATGCAGTAAACAGACAGCTAATCTGCCCATAATATTAGGACTAATTTAAATCCATGTTGCAGGATCAGCATTGTTTGACAGTTGTTTGTCAGGCAGAATTTTAGAAGTTTGGGGGTTGCGTATGTAAAGAATTGAATGACCCAGTATGAACTTGGTCTGGATGTTAAAATCTTAAAAGATGCTCCTTTGGTAATTTCTTCATCAAGGCCACAAGAAAATGCTTTTGCTGTGATATTTTCAGTGGAATTGACCTCAGCTTCCATTCTGCCTTAAGGGGAATTCATAATCAAATCTTACAGCAGCACTGATAATGGTGCAGCAGCTTCTAGGATACATTGCAGTAGCTGACTAGTTTAAAACAAGTAGAGGAGATCACATGGAACAAATGTTCCATTCTTCGAAACATCTGTTGTTTCCTGTTCCCATCATTTGCTTCCGAAGTTGGCTCTCATACACTGATAGAGCTGGGTAGAAAGCCTTCTAAAAAAAGAAACCATATCCAAACAATCCACAACCATGCACTCAGTACAAAAAACCTATTTAGATTGCAGGACACTCAGCAGAAAAAAAGGAAACTATTCTGTCTCCATCTCACGTTGAACCAATTTAAAAACTCACAATGAATTGCGGTGTCTGAATTTTTGAAAGGGTCACTTACAGATTCACATTTCCTCTCCTATTGAAGACTTAATTGTTCCAAGAAATATATAACTTTTGGTGAACTGCAAGCAGATAGACTTAATTTCAAGCCACCATTACAAGTAATCGAGTAACGAATATAATAAATGCTCTCAATTACATTCGTAATCCAAGGATTCATTGCAGTTAATCACATAAAATGAATGTGAAAACTCCCTTCTTTCACCCACATATTCGTTAATTGAATGTGTAGGTTGTTAATTGCACAAGGTATCTCAGGGTGGGGAAGACCATTGGGGGGTCCTAGTGCTTCTGACCACTCAAGGCCTCCCCCAACCCACTGAGATATCCCATGCTTTCCCCCCAAATCCTGCTTGACCACTTACCTTTTGAAGATCTTGATAAGCTGTCTCCTCTCCAGTGTTTTTGCTGTGATTTCGCCATGAGCAAAGATTTGCATCCCTGTAGGCTCCAGTTGTCTTTGCATAAAGCCTTTGTCGCCAAGAACGGAACCTGAAAGGGGTGCCTGCGTCGCTCTGGGCCTCCATTTACAATGGCAATGGCCTTTCTTCAAGGCCTTTACCAACAAAAATGGAGCCTGGGAGAGGCCTACGTGTTGTTCAGGAACGCCATTTACAGTGAAAATGGCCTTTTCTCCAGGCCTTTACCGATGGGAACAGTCTTTGAGGCACCCACACATTTCTCTGGGTCTCTTGTTTATGGCGGCAACAGTCTTTCCCCAAGGTCTTTGCCACCGCAAATGGAGGCCTGGAGTGACGTGCAGGCACTTCCCAAGATCCATTCTCAGTAGAAAAGATCTTTGCCATCGTAAACAGAGGCCTGGAGTGATGTGTGTGTACCTCCCAAGCTCTGTTCTCAGCAGCAAAGGACTGGAGGAAATGCCTTTGCTCCCACAAATGGAGGTCTGGAGCAACGTGCAGGTGTCTCCCGGGTTCCATTCTCTGTGGCAAACACTTTTTGCAAAGACTGTAAAATGCTTTCCAAACAGGTAAGGCTTTGATCCTTCAGACCTAAAGTATTGTGAGATCATGCAAGATCAGTAGCGTGAGATCTCACGCTACTGATCTCAAGTGATCTTGCGGTACATTGCTTTAGTCCTCTGTACTCTGCAAATGGAGGCCTGGATGAGATATGTGGCAAAAGGCTCTGCAAACGGAGGGAAGGCTTCGGTGCTTCAGGCCTTCCCTCTGTTTATAAAGCCTTTTGGCGCAGATCTTTTCCAGGCCTCTGTCTGCAGAGAACAGAGGTCTAAACTACCGTGAGATCTCACGCTACTGATCTCACATGATTTCGCAGTATTTTAGGCCTCCATTCTCTGTGAATGCACCAAATGCCTGAAGCACTGAAGCAGGCCAAGAAATCGAAGACCTGCTAGATCTTCACAAGGTAAGTGAGTTTCCACAGGGCCAGTGCATATGGAGACCTGGTGGATGGGGAAAATAGGGAGGGCAAATGTTGCAATGTGTTTGTTTGTAAGGGTGAACAATTGCCTTGGTGCTGCAACATTCATAATTTTGGGACTGTGTCATAAGTATTTAGAAGTGATGAGGTTGGAACTTTGAACGGTTGCTAAGTGAACTGTCGTAATTTGAGGGCTACCTGTATTACATTAAACAACGTGGCCTTTTATTTTTCAGAAATAATGTAAAAATAAGCTGCAGGAATGATGACTTCGTTTTTGCCTATGAGAGCTCATTAAAATATGAAAGAGCTTTTTCTCAAGCAAAAAGAAAAATGGATTTTCACTTCAGTCTTGCCTTGCCCAAAAGCCTTGCCATCAAAATATAACTGCAATATATTTCTAGAATTCTTAATCATAGCAGAGAAAGCATTGATGAAGGTTCCTCCCCCTTCCCCCTGTAAGGAAATTGCAGGCCACCATGAGAAAATAAA
This sequence comes from Pareas carinatus, assembly GCA_032468095.1. Taxonomy (NCBI): domain Eukaryota; kingdom Metazoa; phylum Chordata; class Lepidosauria; order Squamata; family Pareidae; genus Pareas; species Pareas carinatus. The sequence continues at coordinate 11,599 of JANHFO010005907.1, read as the reverse complement.
TTATGGCATTGACATAATTGGGAAACTTTGAATATCTTGAATGATAGTCGTGCCCTAACAGCATGCAATCTGCTGGTTGTATTGACCCACAATGGCAGATTCCCGCACTATGTCATTTTCCCCCACATTTTCCATATAGCACAGCAGGCGATAAAGTATTGTGTATTGTGAACAAGTACCCTCTTATATTTTTCAGTTGTTCAGTTCTAAAACTATTTAGCTGATTTGAGGGAACAATTTATACTATTAAGGATGTAATAGCTTAGAACCAGACATAATTTGTTAATGTTCCATATTGCTTTAGCATGATCAGGCCTTTAAAGTCAAGAGTGATCATGTTGAAATGCTATATAAACAGAATGTAATTTCTAAAAGGTGTCGTCTTGAAGACTGATAGAAAAGGTGTCGCCTTGAAGACTGATAGAAATCACATTCAATACTAAATGGGCAAGTCCTGAAGAAGTTAGACTGAACTCTAATCAAATATTACTAATGGTGACTAATATCCTGAGTTCAACCTGCAGTCGTCCAGCCTTAAGTCTGAAAAACTTATCATATTCATTTGAGAACTTGGACATTAAATCTTACCAGGGAAGTTAGATTATAATGAAGATAGGTTTCTTACAGTAATTGAACTTTATCCCTTTCGTAGTTTAAATAAGTAGTGTAATTGTGTTCCCTTAGGTATTTTCAGATATAGCATGTTTGGGGGTAGGGAGAGTTCCAAGATGTCAAAAACAGATGTTTGAAATTTGGAGCTATAGACCACAATGATTTTTAGGTCTCTTCACAAAAAAGAGTGTTGTTTAGATTGTTGATAATTAATCTCCATCTCATTATCAGTGTTCCATTTTGCAAGAATTTAATGCTCCTTAAATCAGTTTCTATTCTAAACAGATGGCAGCTTCATATATCTTACTAAAAGTATTCAAAAGACCAAAAGGGCAAAAGTTATTTTGGGTCAATTCTGTTGCTTTTCGTGAATACAGGGATGATAATTATGATTACCCAGTCTCTTGAGTCTCATATTGTACTATCTAGATAGGGAAGTAAAGAGGCCAACCACTCTAAGATGAATTTTTAAAATTCCATTGGGATAAAAACCCTGATCCAGGGCCTTGCCTCCTCTAAGTTGTAAAACAAACTCCCCTATCTCCTTAAATGATATGGACAACAGTTGCATAATATTAGCATTCAGTATTTTTGTTTTGTATGCCCTTGCAGTATATGTAAGCACAACACAAGACCTAATTTCCCCCCATGATATGTTCCCCTCATTGAAGTAGGATGAAGTGAGTGTGTTACTGGCCCAGTGTAATTCAGTGAACTTCTATGTCTGATTTTACTACAAAACCTTACCGCTACACAGGATATCTAATCTATAAACAAATTCTTATTCCATTCTATTAGTATAATACTGTTGGCTGGCTTAGAAAGATGCTTATTTGCATCAATTAACTAGAAAAGTGATATATATTTTACTGCCAAGTCTTTTCCACTTTTTAGTCTTTTAGTTTCTAACAAAACAAAAAATGATCCTTGAATTGAGTAGGATCTGTGGGGTAATGCTATACTTCATTTTCCTATAGAGTTAAAATTGCTTTAGATTTTTCATTTGGTTTCAGTCTTTGTCAAGTCAGGCTGTAAAATTAAAGTATAGGTATTACCTTCCCTAATTTTTATTCTTATCAAGTCATACAGCTTGTGTAATGATATTATAGGAGCTAACAGAATTAATATACAATAGATAAAAAGTTATAAGATTCATATAGAAATCCGAATATAGTAATTTCTTCATATTTTCCTCCATCTGAGGATATCACTTGAGTCATAAGAAATATGTCCACATCTACATTAGAAGATGACTTGACTCTGCTTTCCTCTGATTGTAAAAAACATCTAGAACAAAAGCAGAAAATTGTATGTGTGTAGTCCCACATTCGTCTTGAAATCTACTACCGGTATTTGCTTTAAGAGACCATGAGAAACTATAAAAGTAATCAATAGGAAATTTAGTATAGTGTTTTCCCATGGACTAGAATGACTGACCGACCTCATGGTTAAATGATAAAGATTCCAGAGTCACCTTTTAGGAGAGAGAGGCGGTGTAAACATAGCATGACATGACATAACATATGAATTGTTCCCTCAGTCATTCATCATACAATTTAGCGTCTTAAAGCCATTTCATTTAGGAAGCCATACAACTTATTTCAGTTCATTTGGGTTAATCTAACAACATGTGAGTAAACTCAAGTAGGTTATAATTTGTCAATCACATAATTTCTTTTAATCAATATCATTTGATGCTATCAATAGCACTATGTATATTTCAGAAATGCTCACAAGTTTCCAGAAATGTCATAATGACTTTGTGAATGATTTCATTTGGTAAGTTGAAGTACCAAATCAATAAATATAGAATATTTTTATTTCTGCCTTTGACCAGTATGGATGCCAAATCTGATAAAGCAAGTTTGTGCAGAAGTTGGTTTTTTTATTCCTTTCCCCAATGGGTCTGCTTTTCTTCCTCATCAATTTAACTAGAATTATCTCATTGCCACTCAATCCTCTAGCATCATAATTCTTACTTATTTTTCAGTGATACTTTCATATGCAAAATAAAATTAATATCAATCAAGAGTATCTAAAACAAAGATTCACCTGACAGAATAATTTCCATATACTAATTTAAAAAAAATGAAATTTGAACTTTGTGATAAGATTTAATATTCTCAGATGTGCACACTCTTTTGAAATATATTGCTATTGATGAAAAATGACACCTGGACAAATGAAAGTTGATTTTCAGTGACCTACCTAGAGGTGACAGTCTTATTCAGCATTGTAAAGATAAACATACAGCCCCAACTATTTTGTGGTTTGCAGAATTGATATTTTAGCAACTTTAAACAATTCACTTATTTAGATTAGCTATGAATGATTATAATGAAATATGGCTACTCATTGTATCCATTACCTTTGTAGCTGATTATGGCTGTTCATTGAAATGCTTACTCAGAACTTTTATATGTATACATGAATCTGTTAATATATTTCCTGCCTATTTATGTTCCTTTTTATATTTATTTTGTTCTGAGATTTTTCTTTTGCATAACTTTCTGTTTCATAGATAGATGAAAAGGGATGACCATACAGATCTCAGGAGATAAAGAAGTTATGCATTCTCAGATATCTGAGACTTTAGTAAGCTAAATAAGTATTGCAGAGGGAAGAGTTTGAATTATATCCATGCCTAAGGCTAAAAAAAAGTACTTCCCTAATTTGCTGAGAATTATTTCAAGGGGGAATAAAAAAATAAAAGAATCATGCTGTTTGCAGATGCTTATATATTGTAGCCTATAAAGTTAATGTATTATTTTACAGTTCAAAATGTGGTTCAATACTTCCCCTTGGAAGTCCTCATTCTACTGGAAAGGTAAGAGGAAACATGAATGGAAAGAAAGTGTTTGGACAAAGGTTTGCTTTCAGCCCAATAAACCCTAGATCTTAATCCAATATTTTTATGTCTGAGCCCAGACCATTGCATTATATCAGTAGAAAATTTCTGGAAGATTCTTATCAGACCAGAAATTAATTTTTTAGACTAATCACACCTTGACCAATAAGCCTTATTTGACTCTATGTGAGTCTGTAGTTGAGAGGAGCTGTGCATAGATAACCTATAGCAATATAAATTGGCTGCAATCTTACATTCACCTAGCATCAAAAGTATTGATGAGGTCTGACTTCTTTATAGACATCTATAAGATTGCACTGTCATAATAAAAGCAATTGATCTATATCTGAAGGAATGATTCATGCTCTGGATTTGCAGAGGTTTCAAGGCTTTCTAGGAATATTTTGCCAAACCATTGTTTCATATTAGAATGATAAAGCAGTGTAAAATTCTGTATAAATATATAAATGTAACAGCTCCACCATGAAACATTGTGCCTTATTTTAAAAAATAAGACTAGGCATTTATAGTCCTTTGTAAGTCTTTCTGAAAATAAAATCACATTTCAAATGAATGTTAAAAATTATTAGTAGAACTTCTATTTTTTTCAAACTTTTTATTATTTTTCAAAAAGAAAAAAGGGGGGGGAGGGAAAAGAAAATTCATATATTTTTATACATAAAGCCAATAAAATAACACATGAATACATAAAGCTTCTCTCTTCCTCCTCTTCTCCTTCTCCTTCTTTCTCTTCTTCTTTCTGCTTCAATTTTGATCAGCTTCGAGCATCTGGGTATAAATTTGAAAACCTTTCTATACAT